>UNPR01000362.1:0-27611 GCA_900536425.1 Hymenoscyphus linearis | reverse complement strand
ACATCTTTGATACAAGTAACGAGTTCACTTCCAAGTGAACAACCCGATAGTCTTCTTCTTATCATAGCATACCAACCAGCGAACACCCAGCCAAGTTTAGTTAGCCAGTTTGAGTATTCGTTACATTACGGTAGATCAGCCTTACGACCGACCACATTAACAAAAACCGACAATCGTCTTATACTACACATACTACCTAGCTACTAGGCGGAGATACTATTGTATAGGTCTGGCAAGGGGCTTTTAATTCCGTTCGAGCATCTGGGATTCTATACTCTGAAGACTCTACACGCCTAGGGCTTATAGGCTCCAAACTATATGATTAACGACCTAACTAGCGGGGTTAAGTTTATACGTATTTATCTTTTGTTTAAAATGCTTTCTTTAGCCTATATAGTACTATAATACCGCGGGATTAGGGACCCGGGCTTATTTAAGAGGGGTCTTTTTAGCCACCTGCGTTTTGGCTCCTTTAGAATAGGATATGTATATAATAGTCCTTAGCTTAGCACGCCCTTATCCCCCTAGGGAGGTCACAGGAGACCCGGCTTCGCTGGTGATCCGTCCGGCGTAAAAATACTACTACTACTACTTCTACTACTGATTTAGGGGGGTATAATACTGATATAATTATACAAAAGTGGCAGTTTTAGTTAAGTACTTTTATAAAAATGTTGTTCTTGTCATTTATGTTTTGATGTCTCTCTCTCTCTCTTGTTTCAATCTCCACCTATACATACCTCGCTAATCAAACAACTCCTCCATCTCCCTCTGCGCCCTCCCCCTATCCCACCCTCCACCCTCCCCATCCTCATCCCCAGGCCATCCAGCACCCTTCAAAATATTCATCCTCCCCACCTCTCCCTCCTCACTCGGCGCCCCCCCACAATCCACAACTCCCCCCCTCCCAAGCTCCTCTAACCTAGGCATCCAATGACATTCCCGAAACTGATTTTTACACATCTCAAAGAACGTGTCGATTTTGAAGGTCGGCATTCTTTTCCATGCTTCGGAGCTGGATTCATCGATTTCATCTTCTTCTAGACCGAGGAGTGAGGCGTAGGAGGGGGCGTCGATGGCGGCTTGGATTGAGGGGGACCAGTCACCGGAGGGGGAAGAAAGGATTATTACGCCGCGGATGGTGTCTAGGAGGATGGTGTAGCTTTCTGGCTCGGAGGCCGTGAGGGTTATTATGTGGTGGCTTATTTCTTTATCTTTGGTTTTGCTTGGATGTTCTTCTGCATCGTCATCTTCATCATCGCCTTGTTCTTCCTCATTATCATCATTAATGTTCACATCTCGCAACTTCTCGGATTGCGAAGATATGAATTCCACGGTCTGGGTGTCGATGTATGATATTGTGGGGGTATCTGGCATAATACATAGGTTGGATGAAAATACGAAATAAGGTATATGTCGTAAAAGTTCGATCACAGTATCTGTTTTTTTGAGGGCGGCGAAGGAGTTCGGCGTTATTTGGGGCCAGCCGGTCGATGGTGGGTATTCTAGTTCTGAAACTTCGTCGGAATGGATGTTGCTTAGGAATTTGTAGTAGGATGTTATGGCGGCGACAGTTGTGGTGTGGGAGTATTGTGGTGAGGATGACATTCTGATGACCTTTTTTGTTTTTGAAATTCGATGGGTTTTTAGATTGATTTCTTGATAGAGATGTGGTGTGTGGTGGTTGGAATGGTGGTTTGTGTGTGGGGAAGATGGTGTATGGGATGAATGGAAGGTTGAAAGGGGGTGAAGGATTCGCTTGGCTTTTAAGCCTCTTCTATACCCCTGCTTTGCTTACAGCACAGTAGCTCGAGAGGACTATTCTGTCCCGCCCCGCCAAGGTATACAGTAAGCGAGTATTGTCAGAAGCTCCTACCTATCAATATATAATCCATCTATTACGACGTAAAAATCCTGTCAAAGTCACGAAAAGGGTCTAGAAAGTAGAAAAAAGATTTCCGTGCTCAAAACACAGCCGTGCACACTCGGTAAACCCATACTCCCTTCACAGTCTCCTATTCTGCTGTACAGTACGTGGAACTTTTCACAATTTTCTCCACGGCTTCATCGGCCTGGGCTGAGCGACTTGTGAGAAGTCGAAGGAATAGGAGCGGCGCTTATTTGGTCGTGCGATAAACACTTCAGGTTATTGGGAAGCTTGCTTCGCTTACATCAGATTATACGACGTGTTCTTCTTTGGTGGAAATGATATACTTCGCTTGACTGGTCTTTCGTGCGTCTGTTGCGTTTTGAGTCTCTCAGATCTAAAACTGTAGTCTTGGTAGTTATGATCTGGAATCCTTCCTGTAGAGGGGGTGCGGGTGGAAACATCGAATAGGTAATTGTTGAGTAAAGGTAATTGATAAATGGTTTCGAAGCCCACTAGAGTGTGCTTTCTTTTTCGTAAAGGATAAACCAACTTTCTGTCCCTCTTTCATATTTCTCCATTCGTTCCTGACGGTCCTGTTTGAATTAACTCCTTTCATATACACCTCGACGGAATCCAGCCACTCTTTTATCCTTTTGCTTGATAGATTTACATTTCGACGGGTTTTTATTTACAATGAAAGCCATTTTATCATTTATTGCCCTTTTCGGTATATCATATACGGTACTTGGGGCCAGCCAGGTTACAGACATAACTGGCAAGGGTCTGTCTTTGAGGGCGTCACCATCCAAAAAGACCGAGGAGGAGGATTCTCAAACCTTGGCACACTTTGCAACAACTGGAACTTGCACGAGCTATGTCAGAGGGAATAACAGAGAAAAAGAGCTTCGGCCGTGTAAGACATGGTGTGAAGCCAAAGCCGGAGATGAGGAAGAACATGGGTACGGCGTAAGTGAACCTCGAATTGTTTTGCGTGAAAGATTTACTAAAATGTTATATAGTGTAAGAACTTGAGTCCTGGAGTCGCTTTAAAGGATCTAGAGATAGTATATCCAGATGCGGATGGCAACCTTTGGACATATGGAGATTGCGAATGCGATTTGGAAATCGTCGAAGCAATTGTGAAGATTGTCATCAAAGGACTCGCAGAACTTGATAATATTATTTGCGCTGTCATGCTTGAATCTTTCAATCAAATTGCTCAAATTGGAATCAATTTTATTCCTGGAGGACAAGCGGTGACGGCTGTAAGATATGCTGTTCAAGGAGCCAAGACATTTCTTGAAAATGGTATGGCAGCCTCGGACTTCTTTGGTGTATGTATAATCCTGTTACATCATGCTCTTATATATGTGCAAGTGCTAATTTGATTTTGTAGAGCTGGGTTGGTTCGGCTTGCGGTGTACCCAACTGGGATTTTGATTTGATGTCTGTTTTCACCCCTTTAGTGAATTATCCTGACGCCATGGCAACTAGCATTGGATGCAAAAAGTCAAAGGGTCCTTGCAAGAAGTTGGATGCAAAATTGGGGGATGATCCGACTGTTTCGGCGAAGAAGAAAGCAGACAATGATGCTGCCGCTGCTAAGAAGAAGAAAGAGGCTGAAGAGGCCAAGAAAAAAGCAGATGAGGCTGCTGCTGCTCAAAAAAAGAAAGACGAAGATGCGAAGACAAAAGCGGACGAAGATTCTGCCACTGCCAAAAAGAAGAAAGAGGCGGAAGAGGCCAAGAAAAAAGCCGACGAGGATGCTGCCGCTGCGAAAAAGAAGAAAGACGAGGAAGATGCTAAGAAAAGCAAGAGTGCTGAACCTGCTTCAAAATCAGACGATACCAAAGCTTGCAAGGTAAGACGTACAGCCATTAGAAATAAGGATATTCCAAATCAAACTCTGGGAGCAGACGAAGCTAGCACGGATTGTAAAAAGACAGTTCACGTTACTCGAACAGCTCGGAACATTGGCTCATACATCTCCTCAAACCTTCCCATAACATGCAGTAAGAAATGGGGTCAAGCATGTTATCATTACAGGTAGGTACTCATTTACCCCTATTATTATGGACAACTTCTCATACCTCACAGATCAGTCATGTCTGTTCACGCTGCTACACCAGATATGACGGCCTGGACATGTCAAGAAACGCCAATAACCATGAAGGGTGCCAGTGGTAAGCCAGGTGGCACAAAAGGAACCAAGCAAAATGGTATTGATGGTGATGCAACAGCCAGATGGGGACAATCAGCAATGGTCGCTAAGCCCGCAGCCAAAGAACAACACTGGTTTCCATGGGCCAACGGATTTGTACCCCGCACTGTATCAATCAATATTGACGGTAAGTTAGTCACCCAAGGGTGTGATAGAGATGAGTTTCCACCACGATACTTCTGGCGAGGTGATAGTAATGCCCAGGGGTTGGTACAGCGAATTCGTTTTATCAATTGGAAGCAAAATGAAGATGCCGGGAAGCTATGGGCTCAGTTCTGCAACAAAAACGGTGCTACGACCACAAATGCCCTAGCAAAAACCGCTATCAATAGTGGATGGATTCGGACTGTCAATGTCAGGTCTGATGCCCCACGAGTTGGGCCTGACAAAACTACGAGTAGGGCGCAATTCCTCATTTGTTGGCCATGACTTGCTAATTCATTTCCTCCAGCTGTCACATCATTTGTCTCTATCAATACTGGAAGAGCCGTCTTTTCAATCAATAATTGGGATGGCCTTCCAAGTGACCCTCAATGGCATGGTATGAAAGAAAATGAATGTTGGAATTCAGCAATTAACCCAGAGGATCCAGGCTTTGCAGTCATGACAGACGATGAATTCTACCGGGCAGGACAACATCCAGAGCTTGCACAGTATACCTCTAGATATAGAGAGTTACCACCTCTTGCATTGGTTCAGCCATTCGCAGGCAATCCGCCATATAATACGTTTTCTTCGGTGGATGCCGCAAAGTATGAAAAGATCTTCGCCAAAAACCATCTGCCAGATGGGTACCTTGGAGTCCTCCCTGGAATTCCAACGAAGCCTAGAAAGGTCCCAAGGCGAGGGCTTGTTCGCAGACAGGACCTTGTCGATGGATGGAATAGCACTGTCTCTCCCACAACTGCCGACAATAAATATAATGGTACACTTCTGGATAATGGAAGTTTGGGAGCAAACAGTACAGATCTGTTGGATTTTGCTGCAGATACCTTGCAAGACCTTATGAATGATCTCGGATTGGATAAAATAGATCCTGAAAACTTGGAACAATATGATAGCGACTTATTGGAACTTTACCTGCAGGGGTTTGTGGAGGTCAAAGAGCCAACACGCACCGAGCCAATGCAAACTAATGCTCAGCCAACTGCTTATGGTCAAGGTAATGAAACACCCACTCCAGCACATGTGGGAAGTATTGCCAGCGCAGGTATGCCTCGGGCTACAGGGGCATTCGTTTGAAAATGCACTAGGAATTAATCGGTCATTGTATGTTTAGATATGGAGGTCCCATGAACTCTATAATACGCGTTTCTCTACACCTCTGTTATATCTCGAGGTATCTTTTGATTGTTGAAAATTAGGGGTTCCTCAGAGACAGATATTGTGATATATTGGTTTATTGATTGACGATCAGGGAATAGAAGCGATGATGGAATAGTAGAAGAGGAGGGAAGCTTAGCAGTTGATCTCATCCAATAGCTTGCAATTTCTCGTCACTGATCTTATCTCCTTCATCAATTAATCCCCACCTTTCTCCTATTGCTTATTCCCATCGCCCCCACTTGCTCCTTCTTTTACTCTATATAGACATAACACGGTTGCTTTCGCTGCTCCAGGTCGCTTTTGCCGTGATGGGAAGGATTATTTACTATGAAATTCCCAATTTCACGAAAACGATTAAATATTGGTGATGAAGTAGTTATTTTATAACGCCTTACATCTATATAAATCTTCTGATACTAGATCAAGAACGCTCTCTTCGCGTTAGTCCTCCCTTGGTCATTTCCACAACACTTCCTCTGGAAAACAACCCCACCGCAGCCCTAAGACTAGTGTGCCCATTGATATCATTCATCCAGTTCAAGACGATTATGACTATCACGAGCCTAATTCGAATTTAGCGGGACGCCGGGTTCGGGCAAGGGGTGTGTGCCATCCGAGCATTGGCATATATTCTGCATAGCCGTTACATCACAATTTTTGAATGCCAACCCCTATAATTATATTAGCGAGTGACTTAGTAACAGCAACAAATAGTCTCATTGATTCCAAGGAGTTATTACCCCGCGGCCAACGCAGGCAGCCTCGCACTGTGCAGTTGTGATGGTACACTTGAACTCGCATGGTGTAGGGGTTTCACATATCTGTGCCATGGTTGCAGTAGCGATGGCGAGGACCGAGATGATATTGAGTAGGCGCATTTTGACTGTGGAAGTAGCAAAGACTTAGTGTGATAGACGTGTTGAGAAATCGCGGATATGGTAGTCAGTAGATTGGGGGTAAACGACTGATGGATCTGTCGTTGGTGGAATATCAGGAAGGAAGAGCAGACATATAAGTACTTCTAAATCTACTCAGCACATCACAGGAAAGACTCCTGACTGCCTTGGCATTGACCAAGAAGCCGATTTGACGATAGGTAGTCGGTGGAATATTTATTTAGAATATATTTGAAAAACCTAGATCTAAAATTTAGTTTGGGGAGTGCTTGGCTAGCATTTTCAGTTTATGTAAATGATTTTTCGTTAAAGGTTAATACGGTTTGATATGCATTATCTTCTCGTCCTTGCAAGAAAGAAGACTTCTGTTTCCTTTTACTAAGTACGAGAGTTGCCCTCCGAATCCCCTTCGCAACGCTTCCATTCTTGCTAAGGCTAGAACTGGGAAAATGACTGCCAAGCCTCGAAATACTGGGATGGCTCGCGAATACACTTTATGCCTTACACACCAGCCGCATGTAACTTCGCTATGCTTGTAGAAAATTAAGCGAAGACAACAACGATAAACCTGGTTAGATCGTGCCAAGTATCTAGAAACACAGGCATAAATAATATGGAATGTATTTGTAAGTGTAGTACTTCGTATCAAGTATATAGGGCACTTGCTAGGACTGGCCCGAACCGTCGGTTCTCCCGTAACTTGAATGTATAAATGAAAGGTCCTGTCCGGTTCTAAAATAAAAAAAGCGTGATGGACCGACCCTGGCATCGTGACAAGTATGTGCGGGCTTAATATCTTTCGTTCCGGCCAAGTCGCTACAGTCTACAGATCGTGATGTGGTGAAGTTAAAGAAGAAGGAATACTCCGTAGAGCTACTCCGTACACTCCGATCGAAACGAAATAAAACACATAATAAGAGGGCAGATGTGTCTACGCAATTAATTCTTTCCTTATACTAGAAGGATAAGCCGTTTGGATGCATTAAAGGTCCGATACGGCCGATATCCTGTCATGTGGCCTCTTGTATGTTGTCGGTACGGTAATAGTTAGTACGTCTTTCTACGGCGCTGTCGCTTGTAGTCAGTTCAAGTAATTCTCCTGTTCAAGCAAGTATCCCGTGCCACGGACTTTCTTTAGAACATTGAATTACTATATAAACTACACCAAAAAATATATTCAACGACTTATTAGACGCGTCTACTCTAGCTACTGTTGGGCTATCGCTTGTCGAGGGGACGATAGGACCTTCTATACTTGTAACAGTGTGAGCTCTTTACTACTACAGTATTAATTAGATGCTAGGCTTGTGAATGTCCGGGCCTAGCTATACTACTATAGATGGGTTTCCCCGCTATTGCTGTTGCTGTCGGCTGGTGTCGGTTGTACTAAGAGGTTGGTTAGGTTAAAATGGAAGTTACCACCTATAACTTTTACGAGATATACAACGGAGAATTTAGATAAAGTGAAATCTTCCATCAAGGTTAGGTAAGGCAGACTGCGCAGTAGAGCAATAACTTCATCGGACCTCCCAAATAGCCGCTAAAACTCCCAGGAAACAGTAGTCCAGTCCCATAGAAGGATCAATAACCTCGTTCTCTTCTATGTACAGATTTATGAGAAAACGATAGTAATTGCAGAAGGCTCGGATGGTTGCCTAGCGTGAGTGACAAATTTCGCCCGAGCTCGTGACGTTGCAACATATTTTGAGATATAGTGGTTGCAGATGTTTTCACGTTGCACTGAGGAATTTGTGGACTATGGCTTCGGCTGACGCCAAGCGCTCCCCCTATTCTCCATCGCTTAAGCCGACACAGTGCGCCTGCTGGGCCAATCATCCTTGTTGAGCATCGTGGGAATCTGCAAAGACATAACAGGCACCTAGCACCCTCCATATGGCTAAGATTCCTGCAAAGTTTGGAGTTATGCCCCACGAATAATCACACAAATCCACTTTGAGTCATAAGATATACAGCAATTTGTTGATAGAAGGTTAATACTTTGATAAATAGGCATCACAGCTCAGCCATTCGCTTAGAACCGTGTATTCAGTATTAAGTTTCATACCAGAAGCTGCAGCCAGGAAGAAGCCATACAGTAAGTTCCACTACCATCTTTTAACGTCATTCTAGGTTTGCTTGAATATAGCCCAAGCTTGTCCTGTTCTGCGGACTTTCGACTATCATTGGGATTCGAGAATTATACTAGTGGATGAGTGACGGCCGAAATTTGCATTCCCAATTCCGTGTTTTTTCAAAGTGGGAAGAGGCGTTTCAGGAGTTTGGAACGCATAAAGGCGTAGGCTGGAGGGACGTAAGTAGTTTTATCCTACTCTCACACCCAACACCCTGTGAATTACTATTTCAATTATGAATACTGCCATATTTCAGACGACCAGCGCCAACTGAACACTCCTGCGACATGCAGAGAATTGCCAGGTGTTTGGGTAGTAAGTGACGTTTCATCATTGTTATCCTCATGTGGAATTTTTAATGACAACTTCCATATGGATTTATGTTTTCTACTACCTAGCCACCCACCACCCATAAACACACTGAAAGCCCGTTAATTTCCCCAGCCCCTCCTCTGCACTTCCTTAACATTCAAAGTCCAGCTTATAGGCTTATATCAATGCCGGCACTACTAATCTGGGGGTCAATTGGCTTGTATCTTACCAGGGACTCAAATTCATCTGTTGGTTGACTATCAAAATCATAATACAAGGTACAATCATCTGGTATTGTATTTGTATGAGGTTCTAAGTAATCCTGCCGACAGGTTCCTAGATATACCCGTAGGTCACGTGGTTTCCGCCCCTACAGTACAGTAGCTAAAACTGCTACTACCAAGACATGTACAAACAAGTGAATATGGCATTATCGCAACACCATCTATCTTCACAAACTCTGATTTTAATATTAGGGAAATTGACCTGACATTTTGTAAAACGATAATGACGCTAAAGCTCCCTGGAAGGGAGTCTGTTTCCAAGAACCTGTGAGCGTTGGCGCAATGTCGCACCGCGACTTCAAAAACAAAGTCAATGCCGCTGGCACGAATCTGCGCACTACAGACGTGGTTCACAGTGAGAAACGATACATCAAACAAAGCGCTATTGTCGACGTCCGTCAACGACCAGACTCCAGAGTCCAGCATTTCTAATTGGTGGCCTTTCGCGCCTAATGCTGAACTGAACCAGAATCCTTGTTGGCTGAGAAATATCGCACCACTAGATCCAGGCTTTGCACTGTTCGAAAACGAACCCTGTTGTAACAGCCATGCTCATCCAGACGGCTACAGAGCTGTATATAATCCGGCTACAAAAGGGAAAACGAACCCTATTGTAACAGCTATACTCATCTAAACAAGGATTAATCCGTGGAGTTTAG
The DNA here is from genome assembly GCA_900536425.1 of Hymenoscyphus linearis. NCBI lineage: Eukaryota > Fungi > Ascomycota > Leotiomycetes > Helotiales > Helotiaceae > Hymenoscyphus > Hymenoscyphus linearis. The sequence continues at coordinate 17,911 of UNPR01000362.1, read as the reverse complement.
GGATGGAATAATTAAATAATATAGGACCTGATTGAGAAATTAAAGTTATAACGGAAAAAAGCTGAATATCATTAATTATTATGTCAAGAACCTGGATTGGGTATGGCCAGAAATGGACCCACCTTTAAGTGGTTGGGACCAATAGAAAGTAATGATTCTAGTGCCTCAGGACCTCAACACCTTAAGATTCTTTGCCCTCATTTCTCTACAAACACAAAATCATCATATTCTCCACCACCACAATCGTATCCAATATGCTGTGGCCTTTTTGGGTCTAAATTTAGCATCAAATCAAGGGTTTTGTGCCCGTTTTGGGTGGCATTTTTGCAATCAAAGTTGAGAAATAAAAATAATAACCCAGAAGTTGATTAAGAATAGTTTGTGAGAAAGCTGATTATTTTAATGTTAATAATTAAGTTTGGCACAACCCTACTGGAGTTACAGTAATGACCGTTCCACTGCGTATTTGTTGAGTAGTGGTGGAACCAAGGAGGGCACTTCCCCTCATTTCTCTGTCTTTCTTTTTGCTCCAAAATGTTTTAATCAACTCTCTATCTTATACAACTGCCCTCTACCAGTACTGTCCAAAGAGCACTTGAGCCATTATGCTGGGCAGATTGTTTGCCGCAGCTGCTGTCTTAGCATGTGCTTATTTCATTCATCCATTTATTACCCCCTCTTTGAATTTGATTTCTGCCCCTTGTGTCTATCTCAAAGTCATACTGGGTTCTAAAGTCTCCTATCCTGGTAGCCTACAATACAACAACTCCCTAGGCTCGTACTGGTCTTCTCAACGCCTGTATCCATCATGCATCGTCAGCCCCGAGAGCACTGAGGACGTTTCTAAGATTTTTAGAACCCTCGGAGCTCTCGAGTCTCTGGGTATCAGCTGGGAAGCAGCGATTCGTGGTGGAGGCCACGCGCCCTTTCTACGTAGTGCAAACATTCCCAATGGTGTCACCATAGACCTTCGTGGCCTCAAAACACTCCGATTAAGCGAAGACAATGAGGTTTTATCAGTCGGTGGAGGTGCAAAGTGGGCTGACGTTTACAACTTCCTTGAGCCTCGGCAGCTTGGTGTGGTGGGGGGCAGAATATCTTCGGTTGGCGTTGGAGGACTATTGACCGGAGGCGGAATATCTTTCTTCAGCCACCTCAGAGGATTCGCATGTGATAATGTGGTCTCCTACGAAGTTGTTCTTGCTGGCGGTAAAACAGTCACAGCGAGCGCAACTCAGAACTCCGATCTGTTTGGCGCTCTAAAGGGCGGTTCAAACAACCTAGGAGTTGTGACTCGCTTCGACCTCGCTACCTTTGCCAATGTGGAGATGTGGGGTGGTATTATCGACTACGACATAAATACAGCGAGGCAGCAGATTGATGCTTTCAGCGAGATAGACAGTACCAAGGACTTTGACCCCCACGCCCATATTATAGTAATGTCCGTCTATGCCTCGGGAACCTGGCTCATCAGCAATATGATTCATTACACACTTCCGACGCCCAACCCACCAGTGTTTCAGAAACTTACCTCCTTGCAACCACAGTTCAGCAATACCTTGCGAGTTGCAAATCACAGTACCTTGACAGACTTAGACTTTGATCAACAACGCCAACGCCAGCTGTTTGTGACTACGACATTCAGAAAAGACCTGATGTTTTTACATGATGCTTACGACTTCTGGAAGTCCTCAACCACACCCATACTTAAGGTTCCAGGAATCAAGTATATATACGCTATCCAACTCATCTCAACCAGCATGCTGCAGGCTTCTACCGAGCGTGGAGGAAATGTTTTGGGTCTGGATGTTGAAAATGGTTCACTCGTTCTTGCTCTCTTGGGCGTGAGCTGGGATGAAGCTAGTGATGATGCGCTGGTGGAGGAGACATCGAAAAGGTTCATTGAGAAGCTGGATGAAATGGCTGGTCACCGGGGGTTGGCGATTGACTTTAAGTACTTGAATTATGCGGCGTACTGGCAAAATCCCATTGGTGGATATGGACTAAAGAACAAACAGGTGCTGCAAGATGTGAGCAGGAAATACGATCCTGGTGGTGTCTTTCAGAGTAGCGTACCCGGTGGGTTTAAGCTGTTCTCATAGGGGGATCTCACAATCTTTCATACACTACCAAAGACTGTTCGTTGTCGTGTTATAGTATTCTGTGCTTCGTTGGAGGAAGAGAAGAATCTGTGGGAGATCGCACCTTTCTTGCCCATTTAGTAACTAGCTTTCTTTTCAAGAAACTTCGACTTTTCACGTCTTCTTCATTGCCGTTGATTTCATATCTTAAACCAACTTCAAGACTGCCACTCTAAAGTGGTTGGTTTGAATTATTGTATTATTGTATGTTTGTTAATCTTATTTTCAGATAATCTTCGAAGTACAAATGATATTCCCTATAGCACAGCGGCCAACTCATTATATATCCAGCACCCTACACATTTATCAATTTCCAAAATTCCCCCCTTTTCTCTAATAGATCCCCTGGCGCCCCTTTCTCTATACATCTCCCGTGAGATAATACGATGACCTGGTCATACTCAATTACTCTCTCCAAGCGATGTGCGATACTAATAACTGTACAGTCGCGGAATTCTTCTTGTATCAGATCATGCATCTTATTCTCCGTTTCAGCATCAACCCCGCTGGTTGCTTCATCGATCAAAACGATTTTCGATTTCTTCAGGATTGCTGCAGCCAAGCAAAATAATTGTTGTTGTCCATGCGACAATGCTACCGCGGACATCTCAGCCGATAGCCCACCGCGGGATTCTATGAGCTCCCAAAGCCCTACTTTTCCCAAAGCAGCAATCATGTCTTCGTCTGCGTGATGATCCGCCGAGAGATTAAGCTTCACAGAACCTGGGAGGAAAAAGGGTGATTGAGGAATCACATTAATATTTTGCCGAACAGATTCAGAGCGGAGAGTGGTAATATTAACACCATCAATTGAAACCTTCCCAGTTTGGGCAGTTAGGAGCCGAAGAATTACAGACATCAGCGTAGACTTTCCTGAACCTGTGCGACCGCAAATGCACAAATTTTGGCCTGGCAGAGCACTGAAAGAGACATCTTCAAGTGCTGTCTGCTCATCATTACTAGTATTATGATCAGTATTATGACAATAAAAACAAGAGGATCACAAACTTATAGCTGGCGGTGACATTGGAAAATTCAATCCCACCATTCCTTGGCCAATCTTCAGGTGGCTCTTTAACGGTCTGGCCTGAGTCTTCCACTTCGATGTCTTCGACGCAGTCTTTAATCCTGCTTATAGCCCCAAGCGAATTTTCCAGCTCTGTATAGCAAAATATGAACTGAGACACATTCATACTGAATCCAATTAAACTCGACAAACCAACGCCAAGTGTAGCAGCATTTGTGGACTGCCGTAGCTGTGTTGCCAAAGTCATCAATACAGTCGCTAAACCAGCAACGATTAGGTCAAGCACAAAATTCAACCATCGTTGAATCATGAACAACAAGTATATTGCTCTTTTGGATTCATCTATCCGACCTTGGCATCTCTCTTTGTAAGATGATTGCCAACCGAAGGCTCGTATTGTTGCAAGGCCTTCCTTAGTTTCCGTCAAACTGGTGTAGATGGGTGCTTTAAGCTCAAGATCTAGTAGACGAAGCTGTTGTGATGTAAGTAGATAGAAACGAGATAGAAGCCATACAACAATGAGTGTGACTGGGATCGCGGTCGCTAAATAACTTGAACCATACGCAATAAATGCAATCTGGATCAAGCAGATCATGAAGACTGTCCGCTCTATTAGCTTGGTCTCAGCACCTTCAAATGAGGTCACTAACTAGAAAGAGCCTGGAATATGTTTACTGGCAGCTGACCATTAAGGATCGCCATATCTTGACTGAAGCGGTTCAAAATTGTGCCAGAGTCTACCATGGTGAAATATGATAGAGGGGCACTGCTCGATATTAATGACAAAGCTCGAAACTTTATGTAGAATGTCACCTACTGGATGATTGAATCGAGCAATTGCTCATGTAAACCCCCCGCCGTCATTGGAACAACAAACATCCACATCCACCTTTTGGAGGTCAGCTAGCTAGATGATTTGAACCAGGAAAGATGTCTCACCAGAAGAAGAAGGCGAAGCTCAAGCAAGCGCCAACAGCAAGTAGAAAATATATCCCAATATACATAGAATCGTTACTGTCTGCTTCCGTCCACCACTGGACCCAAATACCTGGGAAAGGTTAGCAAGATCCCGAAACCAAAACCTGAAAGAAGGCTTCTACTGACGCTGGAATCGGGTGGCCAATGCCAGGGAGATAACCGCAATAAGCAAGATGGCAGCTCTCATGATGCCAATGGGTTTAAGGTAGAAGATATACACAGATTTATCCCGGGTCCCTATAAGACGTTTCACTGGAGTTTGAGGCTTCCTCGTTGCCTGATTCTGCTTTTGTTTTACGGCATCGATTTCTTTATCTTGGGGAGCAGAATTTTGGCTTTCGTTAGGCTGTCTTTCTGTGGCCAAGCTCTGAATATATCCTCCACGCCTTTTGAGATACTCGAAACTGCCAATTTGACAAATACTGCCCTTATCCAAGACAACTATTTGATCTGAGGCGGACAGATGGCGTCCTACTTGTATGTTAGCATGGTACACATATAAATTATAAAGATATTCGGGATTGGCGGCAGACCTGAGTGTGTCGCACAAACAGCGGTAATGTTAGACCTTTTAAGGAATCCCTCAGGTCCAAAGAGCCTTTGAAGTATAAGGGTGTCTGTTCGTGAATCAAGGGACCTAAATATGTCGTCCAGGATTAATACAGGAGCGCGAGAATAGACTCCTCTCGCGAGTGCCTTTGCTTAGGGGTCAGCATAATGAGATAGAAAGGGAGCGATGAGAAGTTTCTACCAATCTTTGTTTCTGCCCTTCACTCAATGCTATTCCTCTGCTTCCCAGAGCAGTGTGCCTGCCATCCGGTAGGGATTGAATGTCTTCGTCAAATGCGCACACATGCAATACTTGGTTAAACCAAACTTCGTCATACTTTGAATTGCCGATAATGCAATCTTGTATAGATCCATTTGCGATCCATGGACTCTGATCACAGTACGCAATCGTTCCCACACGCACATCAATCTCTCCTGTTCGTAATTCCACCTCGCCTAAAATCGATTTCAGAAGAGTGCTCTTCCCACTACCGACGGGACCGACAATCATCGTTAGAGACCCCCGAGGAATGGTTAAGAATATTGAATCTAGGACCCAACTTTCAGTGCTTTTATAGGCGAAACTAGCGTTTCGAAAATATATGACGGTCGACTGATCTTTAGCAGAGTTGTCCTTTTCTGGGTTGGACCATTTGAGATTCTCTGAGGACCCTATCTTACCACGCCTATCAATCTTATCCAAAGACTTAAGATATGTCTGGATACGATCGAGGCATGCCAAAGATGTGGTAACACTTGGGATTGTCTGCAGAACTAGGCCGATAGGGGTGGTGATAAGTTCAACGATTGTCAAAGTCGTAAACGCACGGGAAGCAGAAATTACTCCACTACTAGATCCCTTGTGAACGGCAAAGACGAATAATAGAAATGTGAAGGGAGCAGAGAGTTGCTTTGGAACGAGGACTATGGTTTTGTCAGCTGTAACGAATCGCACATTCCAGCGCTGGTTTCTGACCTAGTACATTTACAATGGCCATGCATTGCCGAAAAGCTTCGGATGCAGCCAACTCTGTCATACGAGCGGCCTGTAAAGTAGTCGCTATATAGTTTGATAAACCCATCATCTTCACCGTTTTCATGTTACTTAGCATTGTCGATGTAAGGGCGACTCGCTTTTGGATGGACTGATTCCAACTCTTTTGCCGGGCTGGCAATACTTTGGAGATTAAGGAAGTTAAGAAGGTGCAGACTTCATAAAAATGTCAGTTTTTAGCCTTTTACGGGGGTCACATACTAACTGAATGCCACAATTACAGGTGCTATGGATGCCCATCCCACTTCTCTCTGGAGGAGGTATACGGCGATGCCAAGCTCGATCACGCTTGCCCACAAAGAGTGTATTTTCTCAATAGTGAAATCGATCCGTTCAACATCAGCGGTTATGAGCCCTGTTGTAGTCAGTATGTATACCTTGAATCAAAACTTTCAGAACCGGCTACAACTGAACGAGAATGGATATCAATGTAGGTCAAGGGATCTGAGTGAAAATTGATGATGGGGAGATGTTTGAATCGGTGACACAAAGCTGTCGTATCATATCGTAATAGGGCCGCTTGCTGAAGCTACATAAAACGGACCACGATAATCCAATACACTCTCTTACACAAACCAGAATCACAGGAAGAGGGGGGTTTTACCAGCAGGAGCGGCTTCTTGGGCCACCACAATGTCAATCTTCAAAGACTTGTTGTAAATAATGTCAATCAGGGACCCGCGAACTATAGTAATGCCTCGGTACAACAAATGGCCATAATAGCCGTTAAAAACCTTAGTATTGTTAGCAAATTATGCTGAAGATGAAGCAAAATACCTACTCCAAGACCGCAATAGATTAAAATGGTAGCTCCAATGAGGCCGTATCCCGTATTTTTATCGCCACCCTTCTCAACAAAATTAATTGCACGTTTGATGAGCAGTGGCTGCGCATACGTAAAACTAGAGTAGCGAAGCAATTAATTATAATCATCATGAGATGAACGTGAAGCAGATAAAGGGTAAATTCTGCCACACATATTGTTGGGTTTCAAAGACTTACCCTATGAGAATTAGACGGGGAAATGCGGGGGCAAGAAGCGGCCATTTCAGGGTAGAGACTACCGCTCTTAGGAGTGCATATTTTGAGCTCTTGTCAACTATATCTGGTTAGCATATTTCTCACAAAAATGGTAAAAAATGGCACCACCAACCTTTGTTCCAAGCTTCTGCGAGATGTGAACTGTATGTTTCGGTTTTCAATTCGGAGTCAATGGAAAACAAGTCCTTCGTTTCTAAACTTTTACGGCACCCTAGCCAAAGAATTGGATTGAGCCACCAGAAGGTTCTCAAACTATAAACTCCCGACTTTTCCTCAGGAGACAATGGTATTCCGGTAATCACCTTGCTGCTAGCTTCTAGTATGAGAAGAATAACCTTCAAGCCAATACTGAGAGAAGAGGCTATAGCAATGTGCTGAAGTCCTGTGTAAGCTGTATCCTGTCCATTTAACAACCATAATGTTCGAACTTGCACGACGTCGAAAAGTGTCGAGCCAAGCAAGTAAACATTCAAGATAGATGATGGTCTGAAAGACTTTTTACCATCCAAATATGATAAAGTGCAAATGAACAGGGCTGATATTAGGTTGAATACTGCTGTTGTAATCGAAAGCTTTGTTCGATACGATGATGGTAGCGCCCAAAGAACAAGGATCGCTACCTGAGTAATTGCGTAGGCAATTGCAACACACTTGGTGATGTAAGTATAGTTCCTTCGGTTCAAAAGGGGCGACTAACCTGTTTGCCAAGCTGCAAGTGAAATCCGGAAGCAATTGCATTGCGATGACGAAGATCCCACAAGCGCACCGAAGCTGCCAGCACCAGTGCTATAGCCGGTAGAATGGCGAAAAAGATTTGCTCAAATAAAATTGTGAAGTCGAAGCCACCGCGGCATCCTGAAGGTATTGCGGGACCAAACCTTCCGTCTGCTTTTGCGCAAACTCGGATGTCCATTTGCACTTGGAGCGTATTTCAACGCCAATGGCTGTTTGGATCCTAGTAGAACAACGAACCCACCGGCTGTTAAGAGTATCTGCTGGAGAGCAGTATACGGTTCATCTTGAAGCAAAAAATGAGTATTAAGGTTGCTAGAGTAGTTTATTTTTGTCACGTGTGGATTATTGATTTCCCATTCACAAGTTCAAGATGGGCATAAAAATGTGCCCTCTTTATTTAATAGAGCCATAAAGTTCCGACGGGATATCGATCAAACATCACACTGGCCCACAATCATGCAGTAGGGAGCCGTTCCGCTGTAAAGCCTGGGTACCCATGTGTGCTAGGGTAATTCATACTTTTTGTCTAAACGTTGATATGGCAACGTTTCCTTGGGAACTTCGAACTTCAACGTGACAACTCAACTATTCCGGAGTTACGTCGAAGTAAGTGGACTTTGGAGACTAGTCAGATAATGTACCAATCCCCTGTCTTTTCTTTTCTTCGTTTGCCATCTCTTTACTCAGCGTAACACAATCGAACTTGGCCTGAGTAATTCCACTAGTGACTGGACTTCCGGGAATTAAAGAAATAATTTGCTAGACTACGGAGTACTCGACGTTGCCTAGTCTACATGGTGTTGATAATTTACTCGGTCTCGGTCTTAGTAATCCAAGAATACGCGTGCGCACTCGTACGGATACGAAGTAAATAAGGCTTTCTCGCTACATCACGATGCCGGAACAACCGACTCTACTATTAAACTTGGGTATCTCTTCTACTAGGGCTAATCGCTACGAGACAACCCTTACTTTAATATGATTGGTACACTTTAACTTCACAAGGAGTAAATGGCCCGATCAGCTCGCGTCTTCGCCCCATACGAGCTGGGTAGGGAGGGATCAACCCCACAATATAGACTTCTAAGCCAATTGGATTGTCCGATTCATGTAGAAGGGTTTGTCAGGGGGTGGTCCAAGATTTCCAGACCGTTAGGTACGGTCGTTATTTATGAATCAGACCCACTTTTACTGGGCCAAAAGATATACCAGTACGGAGTATTAAGGAGGGCTGACGAGTAGGTTGGGTTCGGTCTCTGATAACAGACTCCTGGCGTCCAGTAACTCCCCACGGTACAGGTGGGGAAGGTTCTCAGATTGTGTTATTTACCTGAAGCGGAAAACTAGTATCTGTTCTCTTTCCCACTTTGTACAATGCTTGATGTTGTTCATGAATCTGTTAAAAGGATATACAGACGCGTACAGTAAATCTGGTACTCGTAGACATCGTTCCACACAGGCCATTTGTTAAGCGTTGCCAACTCACTGAACTTTTACCCCAGTCCACCGCCGAGGCTCGCCGGGTTGGCCACTTGAAAGGGTCGCTATAAACAAGAAGATAGCCGGCTGCCGGTCCCATAGAGAGTGAAATCATCATGGTAAAATGGGTCGATGCTCCAGGCCATAAAACTTGATAATAATTTATACCCAAGCATTAATCATGCACCAGGAGACCGCGAGCTGAAGCAAAACACCCCAGAAATCTCTTGAGCCTTTTTCGCACGCTTTAAGTCGCAAAGTATGATGTAGACAAAAAACCAAAATAAAACCCAGGCGCTTTGATATATGACTGCAAAATATGAAGCGAATCCAGGATTGGCTAAGAAGAATGAGTGAAGGTCGTTGCAGAACTCTATCAAGACCTTGTCTTCGGATATCATTCCCTCTTGTCGCTTATTCCAAGTTGGACTCCTACTGGATTATCGCCCCGCCAAAGTATGCATGCCATGCCCGTGAATTAAGTTATATATACCCCCCGTTCATCCTGCTGTCCCATTTTGTACTTCGTTGCTCAACCTAAACTTGCATTTCACACCTCTTAACTACACTAAAGTATTGTAACATATTTGATACTATTTCTCAACATGGCTCCTCAAGTTCTTGTTCTTGGAATGCCACGAACTGGCACACAGTGTGCGTTCACCTTGAGCTTGTGCCTTCTGTAGTTGAGCAGACATTGACTGACCTTTGTAGCGATCTGTGAGGCCCTTCGCACACTTGGACACAAGAATGCCTACCATATGACATCTGTAGGCCCAAACAAGCACCACGACCAATGGGTTACTGCTCTTGAGGCCAAGTTTGAAGGAAAGGGACCGGAACCAACCAAGAAGGATTTCGACGAGCTTGTGGGAGATTTTGATGTAAGTGATGTTGTACAGTAATTGATTGCCTAGCGACTGACCACGGTGTTGGAAAACAATAGGCCGTAAGCGACTTCCCATGCTCTATCTTCTATCGAGAACTCATGACCGCGTACCCGGAAGCGCAAATTATCCTCACTACTCGCCCAGAAGATGCTTGGTTTGAGTCCATGTCCAAGACGCTCCACATTGCCTACGTCAAGGCTCAGAGTGAACCATCTAAACTTGCTAAGACCTACAACGAGCACCTATGGGCAAACGACTTCCCAACCCACGGAAGAGAGGCCTTCCGCAACCACAACGCAGGAGTACTGAAGGCCGCTGCTGAGCAGGGCCGTGAGGTTTTGACTTTCGACGCAACCCAAGGATGGGAATCGCTTTGCGCATTCTTGGAGAAGCCAGTTCCAGATGTCGCTTATCCTCGCAAGGACATGTGGGTTCCATACAAGAACATGGTCAAGGAGGTGGAAGCTGGAAGATTGACTGAGAAAGCCATCACTCTCACCAAGGACCACGGTAAAGAGCTTCCAGCTTTCATGGCTTCCTACATCTATACTCAATCTCCAGCTAAGGATGGGGACAAAATCACCATCACCAAGGGTCTTGGTAAAGCACTTCCTCCGTGCCTAGCTGCGTATATCTACACCCAGTCTCCTTTGAAAGATGGAGAATCCATCACCATTACCAAGAATCGTGGCAAGGAACTTCCACCTTGCTTGGCCGCATATATTTACACGCAGTCCCCAACCAAGGATGCTGATGCTGTAACACTCACGAAGGATCAAGGAAAGGCACTTCCTCCATGTCTAGCTGCCTACATTTACACCCAGTCTCCAGCCAAGGATGGTGACAATGTAACACTGGCCAAAGACCAGGGCAAAGAGCTTCCTCCATGTTTGGCTGCCTACATTTATACTCAATCTCCTGCCAAAGATGGAGAGGCGGTTACTCTTACCAAGGATCAAGGCAAAGCTCTTCCCCCATGTCTCGCTGCCTACATTTACACTCAATCTCCTGCAAAGGACAGTGAGGCGGTCACTTTGACCAAGGACCAAGGGAAAGCTCTGCCCCCATGTTTGGCTGCATACATCTACACACAATCACCAGCAAAGGACAAAGAAGTCGGTCTCACCAAGGATTCCGGTAAGGAGCTGCCTCCTTGCTTGGCAGCTTACATCTACACCCAATCTCCACAAAAGGACGAGGAAATTGCCATCACCAAGAACCAAGGCAAAGAACTCCCTGCTTGCTTGGCTGCGTACATCTACACCCAGTCCAATGTCAAGGCAGCATACATTTACACTCAATAGATGTGTAGGATGTGGTTAGCTCTTCATTTCTTCTTTTTTCTTTTTGATGTATTTTTTAACTTACGACTGCTCTTACTGTAAGTTTAGTTTGTCAAATGAAATGTTGAATACACTAGTTATCATTGACCTACCGCTTTTTGAAGTATGAGATATGCTGCCTGACCCCGTAGTTAATTGTAATGCATCATGCAAACATGGTACCCAATTGATGCAATGTATAGAATGACGTTGGTAGTAGGTAATTTTCGAATTCCGAAATATCTATATATTTATATTACAGCTTGCCCGTCAGCAAACATCTACTTTCCCGTACCAAAGACCTCTCTCAGCCGTACCAAAGTTAGTCTATACCTAACATCATTCACCTTCACTCTCTCCACAGCCTCCTTGCAACCCTTCTCGCTAATATCGATGGTCTCAACCATAGGATGGATGCCCTTCTTACTCGCCAAATCCAACATCTCAAGCATTTCCTTCTTACTTCCAATCTTACTTCCCGTAAGCTTGAATCCATTCGTGATGAAACTCTGTGCCATGATCCCAGGCAGAGCTTCATCCGGCATACCGACGTTGTGAAACTCGCCTTGGACTTTCAACGTCCCAGCATACTTGGTCAAATCAAACTTATGCGTCATGTCGGCAGTATTGAGGATGAAGTCGAATTTGAAAGCCAGATCATCTGCCCAGTTTTCATCCTCGGTACAGATGAATTTGTCCGCACCAAGGTCTGTGGCCTCGGATTTTTTGGAGGGTGTGTGGGAGAGGGCGTAGACTTCTGCGCCCATGGCTTTGGCCCACATGATACCGAAATGACCAAGACCTCCGATTCCCAGGATTCCGACGGTCTTTCCAGGACCTATGTTGGCACGCTTGAGGGGCGAGTAGGTGGTGAGACCAGCGCACATCATTGGTGCTGCTTCGTGGGAGGGGATGTTCTTTGGGATGGCAAAGACGAATTGTTGGTGGGCGCGAGTGTGAGATGAGTAGCCTCCCTGAGAAAAAATCTGGTTGCCCTTTGAATCCTTCATGGGTTTATCGGAGCGTCCTTCGTCCTCCATGTAGGGAGAGTTGTAGGTATCTGTGTTTGTCAGTTCTCATTTCTCTTCCCTATTCCCTATTCCCTCTAACCCTGACCCTAATCCTAATCTTTTTTTGGAGAAGAAGGTCAACATACCAACGGACTTGGTACAATAATTCTCATTGTTTGTTTTGCAATTGTTGCATTGCATACATGATTGAATCTGTGCTCCAACGCCAACGCGGTCGCCCGGTTGAAACTGTTTGACTGCCTTTCCTACCCTTAGGACCTTTCCAATGATTTCGTGGCCAACACATAGAGGAGTTGTGCCCAACTCGCCCCAACCACCTGTGATGGTGTGGACATCGGAGCCGCATACACCACAGCATTCGTTCTCAATATCAACATCGTGGTCTTCGAAGTTTTTTGGCGTGAGCTATGATGTCAGTTTCAAAAGAAGCTTTAAGCGGAAAGAAAATGATTACTTTTGTTCTAGAGAAATTGCTCCATTCCTTGGTAGACGAGATCGTGAAGCCCTCGTATTGTTCTGGAACTGCCGACATTTTGGGAATAGTTGATTTTATGAAGTCAAATTTATTTACTTAATATTTAATTAATATTTAATTGCTTAATGATATAGATAAGTCGATTGATGTGTTCATGATCTTAGAATGAGGACGTCCTTTATTATATCATATTATCATATTACCTCGGTAATATAACTGAGCTGAAAAATGGACTTTGTAGTGAGGTCATGGCTTGATTCGAGACATCGGCCTTTAGACATTTAGAAAACATGTGGGAAATATTACAGGAGACAAAGGAATGATTGTTCTTGATACTCGAGTATCTCCGAAAATCTCAACGTCATGGAGAAGGAGCTCAGACGGGACGCAACTACACGCCTACGCAACCCAATCGATAACCCTAACCCTAAGCTTTGGCTGTATCTCCGAGTTCGTGAATGTTTATCTCCGAAAGCTGCTGCTGCACTGTCGATCGTTTCCCCAGATGGCCAGATGGCCAGATGCCTAGATCCCGTCCGCCATGGTCCATGGACGTTGCTACGGAGTCAGGTGTATGACATCAGTATGTCTACTGTCTAATGTCACCGACTCACCACTGCAATTGCGGGTGGCCCACCTGCAGGGAGGTAGGGTCTTTGAAACATAGATACAGAAAGGAGGAAGGATGAGAGGGAAGGAGCAAACTGACTCCTAACTCTGATGACCTCGGAGGCAGGCGAATTTCAAGCATGTGATTCGTGTTGAGACAATACTCCAATGAAGATTGTCTTCGATGGAAAATAGCTTTTTGTTGCATGTCGCTGTTCCGCGGGGGACTTCCGGTGAGGTAGAGGTTGGAAGTGAGGCAGACTTGCAGTAAGGAAGGGGCCCTTCCTTAACTTGGTGGGGGGTCTCAGGGGGTTTATGGTTGTCTCCCCCGCCCCCACACTCAGGTGGGAGGCGAGGGCGATGAGATTTGGGTGGCAGCCTTGTCTGAACTATAGTATAGGTGGCTTGGGGGTCTGAGGGGGTGACATCTGTGGTGTAGGTGTAGCTGAGTCATCTTCATTTGCGTACCACGTGCGTACCTAGGTCGCGGGCGTTCCAATTGTTGTTGTAAGAAGGTACTCAGTACTCGAGTACTCATACGATGAGTCGATGACTAATCAATACTCGTATCTCCGATCGGAGATCGTGAAATAACCTCGGCTCAATTATTGCGTGAGGAGGAAGATGGGGAGAGCAGTCATGTCAAACTATTTACTTCCAACGAGATGTTCCCAATCATTCTCCCAACGCAATTAAATTACAATACCTGCTCTGCAATAGATTGAAATTAATTCTCAACCGCAAATATGCCCAAAGCGATAACAATGGAGAAAATAGACGGCAAACCAGGCCAAGTCTACTACCCGTAAATCCCTCTCGCTGCCCCTCCCCCCTCCCCCCTCCCCCACCAAGTCAAAACCACTGATCAATAACACCCCTCCAAGGTTGAAGATCAACGACCTCCCAACCCCCAATCCAGCACCCAATGAACTCGTTGTTACTGTTCAAGCCGCGGCACTCAATCACAGAGATTTCTTTCTCCGTCAACATCTCTACCCCTCCCCATCTTTCACCACCCCTCTTCTCGCCGACGGAACGGGAATCGTAACAGGCCTCGGTTCCTCTGCGTCCAAATCATGGCTGGGAAAACGCGTGCTCCTTATGCCATCGCGAGGATGGCAAGAGGCACATGAAGGCCCAGAAACGGGGAAATTCGCAATACTTGGTGGCACAAGTACATTTCCACTGGGCACTTTGCAGGAGGTGTTGTGTGTAGATGAGAATGAGGTCGAAGAGGTTCCACGACATTTAACCCCCGTCGAAGCTGCCGCACTGCCACTGGTGGGATTGACGGGTTGGAGAGCCTTGGTTTCGAAGAGTGGGAATGCCGTGGAAGGGAGGAATGTGCTGATTACGGGGATTGGTGGGGGGGTTGCGTTGGCTGTTTTGCAGTTTGCTTGTGCCATGGGAATGAGGGTATTTGTTACCAGTGGTGGGAGTGAGAAGATTGAGAAGGCGGTCAAGTTGGGTGCTGTTGGCGGAGTGAGTTATAAGGGGGAGAAGTGGGAAAAGGAGTTGAAGGAGTTGTTGCCAAAGGATAGGCCGTTTATTGATACTATTATCGACGGTGCTGGGGGAAATGTTGTTTCGAAGGCTGCGAGGCTACTCAAGGTATATGTGTCGCCTAACCCTTCTATTTCAATGTACTAAGTTTGTTCCAGGCTGGTGGTACCATTGTTCAATACGGAATGACTGTTGCTCCGAAAATGGACTGGTCCATGGTGGCTGTTCTGAATAACCTTGAACTTCGAGGGACTACTATGGGTTCTAGAAAAGAATTTAGAGACATGGTGTCTTTTGTGAAAGAACAGAAGATTGCACCCGTTATTTCGAGAACGGTCAGGGGGATCGATAATACCAAGGAAATCGACGAGCTTTTTGATCACATGAGGGACGGGTCACAGTTTGGAAAACTGGTTATTGAGATTTCTGTGGATGGAAGTGGAGGCAGTAGTAAGTTATGAATGGAGTTTAGAACTGTATGCGTTCATGATTCATCTCCCTTGCCGTCTTCTAGTTATGACCATAACGTTTGGTTAATCCAGTCATCCACTCAATATTTGGAGAGTGTTATATTATGTTACGCTTCCAGTCATGTTTTTCTCGCAAACTTCGATCTTTGTGACTCGGAAGCTAACATCTCAGCTGTATAGACTAAACTATCCTTGATAATGAGTAATGCGTTTTGGTTTGTGATTATGTACTTCCAAAAAGAGGCACTTACCTTGGGTTTATGAAGGCCATTCTTTCCTTTCTTTTCTTCTCTATCGTGATTTGGCAAACTCGAGTTCTAACACGGTCCTAAGCACCAGTTGGGTAAATCGTTGATACTGATTCATTCCATTCCCTGCTGCCTATTCGGCAGCTGGCCGCTTTACAATACAAGGTTAATGTATTCTCTCTTTCTACCAATAACGTAACCTATTGTCTATGTTATTGTCACCAAACAATCACAACAAAGCGACCAACAACTGATTTGATCACTTTCCATGGTCCTCCCTCTTGATCGCACTTCCTCACCAAACCACACTCTTTGACTATTACAACATCAGATCAACCACAAATCAACCAGTTACCTTAACCATGTACCTAAGAGCCGGCTTGCTTACTGTCCTATTTCTCACCTCCCTCGCCCCCGCCCACATAGTTCTCAAATCCCCCAAGCCCTACAAATTCCCCGCCTACGGGCACTCTAACCCAATCGACCCAAAGAATCCCGACTGGCCCTGCAAACTCCCTGGTGGAGCAGGAAAACTACAGATCGATGGTTCACCAACGCAAATGGTCGCAGGCGAACCACAAACCCTAGGCTTCGACCGCGGAAATGGCGCTGTTCACGGAGGAGGCTCCTGTCAGCTCTCGTTGCTACCAGGCTTCTCACCGAGTAAGGACAATGCAGATTTTCGTGTGATCAAGAGTTTTGTAGGGGGCTGTCCTGCGAAGAACGAGGAGGGAAATTTGAAAGATGGAGAGGATAGTGATAAGTACAATTTCACGATTCCGAAGGACGTTCCCGCTGGTGATTATACATTTTCTTGGACTTGGTATGTGTCTAATTCCCAACCACCCTTCATCTTGTACAGTACAAGATCAAACAGAGTCACTAATCAGTTCTCTAGGGTCCAACGAATAGGAGGGGCACCAGAGTACTATCAAAACTGTGCTCCTATAACCGTGACCTCCACTTCCTCTTCCTCAAACTCGTCAGAATTCTTGAAAACCCTACCGCCGGTATTCATGGCGAATATGGGACCGGCGTCCAAAGGATGTACCGCGTCCGCAGCATGGAGTAAGAGGAAGTCTCTTCGATATCCGAATCCTGGAAATGATGTTGAGTATCCGGAGGGAGACAAGAATTTGTTTGCCCAGATTGCCGAGTGTGATGGGAATCCGTTTGCGAAGGAGGGTGGTGGCAATGGTCCGGCTTCTTCACACTCTTCCACTCCCAATACTGTTCCGGCACCCAGTGAATCAAAACCCACTCCCAAGTCCTCCAACAAGCCAAAACCTGAACCAGACACTTCATTATCTGTCACATCAACACCCTCTACCCTCAGAGCATCCCCACGGCCAAAGCCCTCCATACAAGACACTTCATTATCTGTCACACCAACACTCTCTACCCTCAAAGCATCCCCACGGCCAAAACCCTCCATCCCAGCTAGCAATTCACCACTTTCAACTCACACCCAGACAAGATGTAAACCAGAACCAAAATCAACTGCTACTTCTATGCCTAAACCGCCTACGCCCAACCAGGGAAATACAACAGAAACATGTCAAGACGGATACTTAAGATGCAATCCCGATCAAGTCTCATTCTCAACTTGTACAGGCGGCCAATTTCGGGCGCCCATTCCACTTGCGCAAGGAACGAAGTGTAAAGCTGGTGTTGGGGTAGGATTAGATATCATCGTTTCATAACCAAGGATGTAGAATAGTATGTGCAAATTCGGGAACGCCAGGAAATGGGGAAGGAGGTTTGTAGATAGGCCGAGAGGGGGTGTGGAGCAGTAGAGACACGTGTATAAACGAGGTGTATTAGTTAGTTGTGTTTGGCGACCGAGATTTCTACAATAATTATGTTTTTCTCGAGATTAGAAATAGAATACTAGATTACATTAACAGATGATCTATTGTATAGGAAGCCAGGTTTATTCTTACTACTATATACTCTACTATAGATTCTATACTAATTAATATAGTTCTCTAATACTTATCAACAGTTTCTATAAGGTGTTAGCCCCTAGGTAGAGTAGTTGGCCTTATGGTATATATAAATTAAGTCTTTATAGTAAAATATAAATTTTTAGATAGTTAGATATAAAATCAATTGATAGCGATTTCATATGAGAATTAGTTAATTCCTTATCTTACTAAAAACATATTTTACTATAAAGACTTAATTTTCATATACTCTAAGGCTAACTACACTAGCTGTGATAGTGCTTACTAAGCCTTACTAAGAGGGCTTAGGGTTAGGGTTAGGGTTAGGGTTAGGGTTAGGGTTAGGGTTAGGGTTAGGGTTAGGGTTAGGGTTAGGGTTAGGGTTAGGGTTAGGGTTAGGGTTAGGGTTAGGG
>UNPR01000260.1:0-63555 GCA_900536425.1 Hymenoscyphus linearis | reverse complement strand
CAATCTTATCATATTTGTTTGACATCTTTGATACAAGTAACGAGTTCACTTCCAAGTGAACAACCCGATAGTCTTCTTCTTATCATAGCATACCAACCAGCGAACACCCAGCCAAGTTTAGTTAGCCCGATTGAGTATTCGTTACACTTAGGGCATATTTACTTGTTTGTGCTTGTTGTGTGTGAAAGCCTCCAAGCATCTTTGTCAAGACCCTCTTAAGCCGCTTCCAACCGCATGGTATAAACGAGTGAAGTGAATGTGGTAACGGATTTAGAGTCATTTACGGGAGATGAGGACGATAGGTAATTTGGTGGGTAGGTAGGTGTGGGAAATAAAGGACCGTATCGATATCTTAAGTGAATTGACGGATAGGATCAGGAGATTAAGGCTTAGGGTTAGGGTTAGGGCATATTTACGCGTTTGTGTAAGCTTGTATAAATGAGTGAAGTGAATGTGGTAACGGCTTTGGAACGGCTTTGGAGTCATTTAAGGGAGATGAGATGATGATGTTTAATTAGGTAGCTGATATTAACACATTTACTTGTTTGTGCTTGTATAAACGAGTGAAGTGAATGTGGGAACGGCTTTAGAGTCATTTACATTACGGGAGATGACGATAATTAGCGGTAATTAGGTGTAGGAAACAATCAATTCACTGAGTGACAAGTGAATTTCACTTGTCATTTCGGTCCAAATAGATTATAGCTTTAGAGTCATTTAAGGGAGATGAGATGACGATATGTAATTAGGTAATTAGGTAGGTATAGGAAATGATTAAATTGTATTGAATTACTGTAATTCACTTGTTACTTCGGTATAAATAGACCCAGTCCTCTTATTACAGTAGTTAATTTATATATAGATTCTGATAAGAATTCTAAATTCTAAAGGCTCACGCCTTAGAATAGAATCTTGGAATCCTTGGAATCGTATTCTGGAAGTAAGTGTCGAACGTTGGACGGACATCTATATACGTTAGAACATAGAGCTTCTAGTTATGTAGGAACTATAGTAACATACGTCGAAGCTAGAGGATCTAGGGTAGCACTGAGTGAGGGGTCTTATGTCTTATTGGCGTCTGTATTAGTTAGTTAGCCTAAGTAAATTTCATTTACGAGTAGCGATACACATGTACAGTACTTTATGTATTACACTCTAACTTCGACGACAATATCTTATTTACAGTATATCTTCTACAACAGGAGTAGGACGGGGGAGTAAGTAGTAAGGACACGTACTGTACTGTACAGTTAAAAGGTACCTTATTCATCTAGGGATTTACTGTAAATAAGATAGATCTCGTAGCTACCTAGTATACGTTGGTATAAGCTAAAAATGCTTGGATCTGAGTATGAATAATAAAATAAGACAAAATAAAAGAAAATAAAACAAATAACTAGCTAGCACTTACTAGGTAGGTAATAAAGTTACCTCGCACTCACTACCTAAAAATACCCACCCTCCCTTTTCCCCCTCTCCCTTCCAAAAGCCCCAGCTCCAATCCCAGAACCAGTCCCAGAACCACCACCAACCCGACTAAAAACCGTTCTACCCCCCACTTTAACAAGACCCCATTTCACATCCTCCTTTTCCCCATCCCCATGTTCCTCCTGCGCTCTAACCCCTCCACCACCTCTCCCCCAACCAACACCCCTCCTAACCTCCTCGGGACTATCAACAGCAACCCCAAACATCCTCCCAGGCTCCAAAAAATCCACAACCAACCCCATATCCCCCAAAAAATAAACGAGACAATAGAGATTCGAAAGGAACATGATAACGAGGATGGGATAGAGGATCCCTTGCCATACGGCCGGGGGTCCGGAGCGGAATTGTTGGGTTTGAATGAGGGTTTTGTAGGGGAGGTTGATGGGTGTTTTGAGGGGGAGGGGAAAGGTCGGAGTAGATGGTGGAAGGGAGGTGAGGAGAGAGATGTTGATGTTGATGTTGGGGGAAAGGTAGATGTTTGTGAATGATGTTGTGTTTATGGCGGATTTTAGGAGGATTGAGGTGGAGAGGACGGAGAGGGCTTCTGCTAGGGTTGGGAGGGTGGGGGATGTGTTTATTGTTGTTGTTGTTGTTGTGTTGGAAGGTGTAGTAACAACAAGTTGTGAAAGAACATGAACGAGTGAGGAATTCGATGATAACATCCCCCCGTTAAGACCCACAGCCATCGCCCAAGCACTCAGTACATCGCGGAAATCCTTATCCGGCGATGACTGGTAAGTTGTGGGTTTGATAGTTGACGCGAAATCTAGGTCTTTGTTCGTGCAATCTGATTTTAGGGTTGTGGATCCGACTTTTTGAATGTGGGTTGTGCTGCAGTCGGGGGAGAGGTAGCCTTGCATTTGGCAGATTGTGTAGTCGGTTGTGTTGGGGGATTTGACAAGGAGGTAGATGGAGTCGCCTCGGGGGATGGAGAAGTTGGCTATGGAGTTGAAGTCGACGGGCCACTGGGGATGGTTAGCGAGGGGGTTGGGTTGTTGTTATAGTGATTGACTTACTTGTGCGAAAACGGGTGGTTTTCGGTTATATTGAGAGCCCCATTTGAAAATTGAACCTACTTGTGTTGCAGTAATATTGGATTCGTAGGTTGATAGATTGCCATCGAGGAATTTGTCCCAGTCTCTGCTTGCAATTTTCCTTCCTATCGCATCGGTTGTCATCTTAGCGCCAGGCCATTCGACGTATACCAATGGCGCTACCTCAGATCGGTCCATGTTGACACACAACGTATTACTCGTTGGAGACAAAACAGATGCTTTCATAGCATGCTCCCCGAAACCAGTCCCCCTGATTGCTGCTGGAAACTCCTTGTTCGCAGAATAATAGACGACTGGATGTGGCATTGAGAGGGTGATGTTATTCACAACTCGACCATATTTCCCAAAGTTCGCAGAAACATCGCTATACGACGTTTGAACCCAACTTCCTTGAGTTCTTGTGTCCGTGAAGATCGAACTAGTGGCATCTGGACGGTTGAATTTCGTAGTCTTGGAATTCGTCTTCGCCAATTCTGCCCACGCTTTCATGTAATTATTCAGATCCTGCATCCCAAGTCCCGCGGCGAGAATATTGAGACATGACTCCCCGACCTTTTGACCATCCACTTGCGTATTAATCGGTGCCCAGCACTCGTCCCTGATCACAATCGAGTTCCCAAAATTGTACCTCGCCGCTCCGTAGAATTGTGTGGATTCCCATTTACCTACCGTGATATGCGGCGACACAAGCGAGTTGGACGCCACCGTGAAAAAGAAAAGCGAAAACGCAGTCAGGAACGAAGAAAACCCAAAAAGGGTCGTGCTTGCATACTTTATATGATCCCAATTGAAAATCATTAATCCGGGTTGAAGCAGCCATTCGCGGACTGCGATGTCGGGAAGTCCGATGCCATGGGAGCGAAGACAACGTTTGGTGAGATATTGTCCGAGAAATGTCATGTATAATCCTGCAGAAGCAATTTCAATGCTTTTTGCGATGATGGAGAATAACATGTCAGCACTTGAGGGGATGATGGGTCCATTGGGACTAATCCATTTTCCATATCGCGGTTGCCAGACTGCGATGGCGAGGGATAGGGCGGAGAGGACGGTGGCATATACCGCTAGCAGTAGATTGCAAATTGATCGCCAGTCCGTCTTTCCGTAGTAGATATCAGAGTAATGATCTGGAAGTGGTTGTCCTGTGAAGATTTAGTATGTTGTACACTCTTTCGCCGGATATAAAACTTACTGTTGAGATGAAAACTCGATTTCAACCGTTGGCAGAAGCTAGGCTTGGGAGGACCAACATAATCCTTCTCGTCGTCAACGACAGGAGAATTGTATATACTGCCTTCATCCTTTCCCTTTCTCAAATCCGAATTATCAAAATGGGCCCTCAAAGGAGTGGACGCCGTGACCTCCATCACCGACAAGTTTAGACTTCTCTCCTCTCGTAGCCACGTTCTCATCATAAAGGCTCATCCACTCATCCACAACGGGACCAACCGAAAGGGCGAGGAAGAAGTAGAAGTAGAAGTACCCCATTTCTCCACCAACGGACGAAACCCATCGGGTTTCTTGGTACCTGCGGGTGGAGAACCTGGTGCACCCTCATTAATGAGGGTGCAATACATGACGACAGTTTCTTTACGGAGGTACATTGTACCGTACTAACTCGAGAGAGAGGTTCAAAAAGATACAAGGGTTGGGGTCAAATCGGTTGTGCCATGTGTAGCAAGTGGCAGGTCTAGGCCCCGACTTGATGCTAAGGCTCTATAAAATCCGTTTTGCCGTTCCTTTTATAGGTACTCTGAGTTGTGAGGTACACCGAAATGTCCGAAAAAAGGAGTAGCAAGGGCAGCTCTAGGGGTTTTTGGTGTAGCCAAGCCCAAAACACCCCTGGTATCACTTTGGACGTCTCTGTCGAGTTACTACGGGTAGTTTTGGTGCTAAATGTAATTGTTCCTTCAGCCACCGTATGATTGAAGGTCCTCAATTTCGAATCTTACCGATTCGGAATGAAATGAGGTGTTTGTCATGCATCTCAAACTTGGAAAACGTGATCGTCGAGTGTGTAACAAATCCCCCCCCGCATATACCCGCATCCTTCCCCCACTGAGGCGCAGCGTGATGGTGATTGGCCAAGTCAAGCACCCCACAACCTTTCAGAGCCTATGTACTCGAGTATAATTTTTGGTGAGGGGAAGCTTTTTTCAATTGAGTATCTCAATTGGATGGAGCTATGAAAAAGAACCCATGTAGTCTATGGTTACCAAGCTCGTAATTCCCATAAGGTATCGCAGCGGCGTGGTGGTTCATCTGAAGAAAAGAAGAAAAGGAATCTTGTACGGAGTACAGGTTCCAGAAAGATGTTGCAGCTGAAGCGAAGTGAACTGAACTGAAAAGCAACGTCTATGGTTATGAAACTCGATAAAGTAAACTGCACTGGCAGCAACATCATCTCAAGATCTCGTGCACAAAATTAACCCCCCAACTGAAAGCATGTACAACCACGATGAAGCCTCAAAATGCAGTACAAAAGTCTCGACAGCCTCATAGCATTCCAGCGGCAGCGAGGACTTTGAGGCACTGAGCCACCCCCTGTGAAGAGCTTGTCTCAACATCTGCCAATTGCAATACCATAATACACCCCAAAGCTGCAAACAATCGTAATCCTTCCCCGCAGCCTCAGCCGCCGGCCCAACATCCGAGTTTGGGACCTCGGACTCATA
Organism: Hymenoscyphus linearis; assembly: GCA_900536425.1. NCBI lineage: Eukaryota > Fungi > Ascomycota > Leotiomycetes > Helotiales > Helotiaceae > Hymenoscyphus > Hymenoscyphus linearis. The sequence goes on along the minus strand of UNPR01000260.1, from coordinate 58,337 downwards.
GGATTCTTCGATTGCGCAATCAAAACAAACCCCAAGGGACATCGTGACGTGTATCGATTGTGAAAGATTAGTACTTCGAATGTCCCCCGTTTTTGCCTCAACCGACGACTATCATCTCCAGTCTGTGTATTTCACGAATCACGATCGCATAATCGTGTGAACAACTCCACGACAACTCCAGTTCCATCTACTGTACCCAAAGGTACCTTCATCCCTTGCATAGCGTACTGGCAGTCTGGTACAGTCGTACAGTCGAAGATCTCCCCTCCCCAAGCACTCACTCCATCAAGACAATTCCATTGTCCTCGAATCGTGTGGGGGTTCAGACACGCAATTGGCGGGATAAAATGATATCATCGGGCACCGGCTTTGATGGGATCCGAATCAACTGTCTCGACATTGATAGTCTGAGACTTTTTAGATGTATTGACGGAGTCGTGATGCCTTAGAAGGCACCGTCGTACTGACGCAGTACCTACAAAGTAAGGTGCTATTTGTCTCAAGTGTAGCAGCTCTCGGTTTTGTCTCCAATGTTCAGGTTCCAAATCTGCAGCGAAGACGGCAAAACATTTATCCACAATATTGTCACGTGCTACCCCTCCTTTTCTCACTCCCAAAATGCAAACGTCAGGAATTGATATACTTGCGTTGAGACATCCAGATCTTCAATGCGAAGGTTTCAGACTAGTTATATCAATATTGAACTGTGAACTGAAAATAATTGCTAGCCAGTACACGGAATTCTACATTTGCCTGTCATCTTAGAAGGTAAGAAGTCGCTTATTACTCCTTTAATCTGGAAAGGCTCCACCCTTTAGAAAACTTCGCTTCCTGAGCTTCAACAACTTGAGATTTTCCACAATGCCATATCACCCATGATGAAGACTGGGAACTCAATTAAATACTCGTACAATAATAGATAGATAACGCACCCCATTCTACAGGATTTTATTCTTCTACCATTACATGAGCATAACCAGATAGAGATCTTGCCTCATTGGAACACGAGGTCGTCATTGCGGGTGCATGAGAACGAAATGGAACTGTCTACACTCTACTAAAAAGATATCCTTGGGAAACTCTTGCTGCCTGCTGATGGACAGGTTGAACGACGTCAGTGCGCCATTCACATCAATGCAAATACACAAGAATCCTTTACCAGCTACATATCAATACGCAGAATAGTATCACCATCACAATAATTCCATCCTTCAAAAAAAGTAAGAAATTCATATTGATCCTAATGACTGATATACACCTCCCCAGACAGAATGTCTTGCCACTAACTACAAAGTCAAAACCACCCATCAATCACAACTCAATCCTGCCTTGAAAGTCAAAGAATCTTCATATCCCCCACATATCCAATCCCCCCAAGAAAATTGAAAAGAAATCTCCATATCTCTCACTCTCACCAATACAAATCACCCTAAGCACCAGGCTCAGGACCAGATCGACCATACCTCTTCAAGTACTCACGTGGATACCCATTTGCAGGTACCCTACGTCTCAAAGCAAAAGAAGGTCCCCGACTTCGCGACATTGTCTCCTCGGATGTTTTTCGTAATGACTTTTCGACACCGAGGTTTTGCAGATAATTCATGTATCCCACTTCGTGATCGAGGTCGAATGGTGGGTTTCGTAATGACTTTTCGACACCGAGGTTTTGCAGATAATTCATGTATCCTACTTCGTGATCGAGGTCGAATGGTCGGTTTGGATTGGAAGTTGGAGTTGTATTTGGGGTTTGCGTTGAGGTAGCGTGGTTGTTGGCGTTAGGGGTAGGGACGGCCTAATGGAAATGAGGACTTTGGTGTGGAAAGAGGGAGGGATCGATGTTGCTTACGTGGGTTTGGGATGTGGGAGCGGTTGGTTGTTGTGCTTGTTGGAGTTGTGGTTGGAATTGTTGAGATTGTTGGAATTGTGTGGGAGCGGTGGGTTGTTGTGCTTGTTGGAGTTGTGGTTGGAATTGTTGAGATTGTTGGAATTGTGTGGGAGCGGTGGGTTGTTGTGCTTGTTGGAGTTGTGGTTGTAATTGTTGAGATTGTTGGAATTGTGTGGGAATGGACTGGATGCGTTGAATTGATTGCATGAGTCGAGCTTGTGGGGATTGTTGAAATTGTGATTGTGTGGGACGGGATTGGATCAGTTGCATGAATGGTGTGTTTTCGTTGCGGTATGTCATGTTTTGTGGTACTGCAGACGAGAGTGAGGGCGAGAGTTGGATGGGTTGGTATGTGTAAGGTAGTGGTAGTTGAGGGATGGGTTGGTTGTAGATTGCTGCAAGCTAATACAATACTGAATTAGCTTTTGTGATTTGATACGTCTGTAGTAAGTTACGATGGAACTTACTGCACTATCGCGGGCTGCAGCGAATGCTTGGTATGATTGTTGGTTGTTGCGAGCAGCGACCGGGACGTTTTGGGTGTATTGTACTGCAGACTAATTCCGAGTTAGCTTTTGATATTTGGTAGACTTGTATGGTCTATTATGATTCTTACCGCATTTTGACGCCAGGCGAATGTTTGAGGCGATTGTGGGTCATTGCAAAGAGCTAGTGGGAAGTTCTGGGCGTATTGTACTGCAGACTGATCCAGAATTAGTGTTTGGAATCTGATATTGGTATGATACGTGTTGAGTGGCTTACTGTATTGTGTGGTGCTTGTGGCGTCGGTTGTTGTTGTTGGTAAGTGGGTTGGACCATCATGCTGTTTGGGTTCATTTGGCCCATCTGATTCATCTGGTTCATTTCTGCTAGAAGCTGATGATGAATTAGCTTTCCAACATATATATCCATAAGGTGGGTCATGTTTAGAACATACCGCCGCACCTAGCTGTGCCGTAGATTCCATTTCTACCATGTGCGTTTGAGGGTTATATAGACTCATTTGAGCTGACGGCGAGCTTTGATTGGAAATTGGAGAAGTGACCTGCTTCAAATCAGTTTCTGCAAGTTATTACTGTAATCTCACACATCATTATCCCCAGAACTCACCATTTGCCTAGGTGCAGTGGCAAAAGTAACGCGCTCTAACTGCACCCGATTAAGTCGTCTTGCTTCAACCGAATTCGCGAATTTGTCCAAGAAAACCCCCATAAAATTAGCAAAGAAGGCTCGCAGCCAACCAGCCATAACGTCAGTCCATCTAGCACCCCTCAGAAGATCCCGTTGCACAGATATCGTCATCCGTGCTGCTTTCGGGTCAAAGATCAACTGTACAAACTTCCCCGTAAGTCTTTCAACCAACTCAGCATCCTTGATATACTCCTTTGCTCGCTCGCTGTCCCAAGTTTCTTTAAGCTCGTTGTTGATGATGTTGTTGGAGTATCTAGTGAATGCTCCACAGCCAAAGTTCATCCCCGTGATCTCAAAGGCGAGGTCAATGTAGCTGTTAAAACACGCTTTGCTCTTTGGGTCCTCAACGGTGCCTGGGGTATTTTTGAAGACCCAGTTTGATTCGTCGCAGAGCCAGGCGGTTGCGAGGCCGTGATCATCAGTTGGGAAGGTGTGGGAAGTTTGGAATGTGGAATTGGGTTTGTTAAACAGGGAGGGCTGGATGTAGCCAGAGCGTGTGGGGGGAGGCACGGTTTGAGGAGACGGTTGGGGTGGCATGTTGTTAGACCTGTAAGTAATATTGAGACGTTGATATGGTTTGGAAGATGTCAATTGACTTACATTATGGTGATGTATCTGTCTTATGTCTCTGTCTTATGTCGGTTGTCTTTAGGAGTGGAGGTTCTTCGTCTTGTGTTTTGTTTTATTTTTGGGAAAGGAGCACAACACAAAAGTATTTTATCTTTGTGGGATTAAAGGTGAATTGTTGTTTCAAAAGCTTTATATTCATTGGGACTCTGTGGCGGCTTATATCGGCTTATAGGCTTATATCCGGCCGGTTGTTGTCCAAGGCAATACATCGCTTAGCCTTTCTACCTTCATAATGAGACTGCATAGACCCTGGCTGCTTGCGAAAAGTTGGAGCCTGACATGTCTTTCTGATTTCTTATATCTCTATGAGATCCACTGGAGCGTTTTCTTCTAATCAGATTGAGATGAAGACTGCTGATATGTTTTTCAGACCTCTTTTGCCACAGAAGATACTGATGCTGATGCCATTGGGTGTGTCAAACTAATCATTGAATAATTGAAATACCATAAATAAGATGCCTGAGATTTATCATGCGTCATTGTCATTAGCTGCGGGGCTACCAAGTTTGGAATCTCAACTTTGGCAACTTGGTCTAGGACTGGGAATAGATCATCCAATCACCGACTGAGACGCGCACATTCCTAGGTCACATTTCATCTTGCGTTTCCTGTGAGCAGACAAATATCTAGTAAGTTGAGGAATTACCTAAAGTAAGAATAGCAAGTACTAGTGCTACGTGACGTCGCTTGACGTCGGGTATGTATCAAGCAAGCCGTAGCGATATGAAAGTTATGTCGCTTAAGTAACAGTCTATAGTCATCAAATTAAGCTAAGCCTGAATAGAACTATTGTAGCCGGTTGCCTGGTTACCGACATTGCCGAAATGAAGGACGTCAAAATCGTCCGATGAGAAGTTACCGCTTAAGATTGAAGCTGGACCTAATGTGGAGGTAGATCCATTATCTCTGCAATTAGGCTCCCACGTGGCTCCCAATATTAGAAACAACCGTCCCTTTCCGGTTGACTTGGTTCTGAGTGCGTATTGTGGTTTAAAACTCAGCCAGTCTGTCACACAATGAGACAATGCCACAAGGATATTGGTTAATCTTTTGTTGGCTAACAAAGTATTGGAAGATTATACATACTTAATTTTATACAAAAACTTTTGTGAAAATCTTCGTTTGTCTCAAAGCGCATCCAGAATCATCCCTGTAAGATCTACAATCTCAATGGGTAAGTAGAGCTCAAATCCAGTATCGTCTGTTTATCTATTTCTTTCACCAGTGATCTCAGATTGATACCGAATGTTAATAAGTAAGTCAGTAGTACCTTGAAATGAACAAAATAATGCACCAGCATCAGTTTCGCTGAACCAATTCTGGCGAAACGCGGAGAAGAGTGTGACACTGAATTTGGACAAGCCATTTGGCCCTTCTTCCTGAGGCCAGACTGTGATAAAATGACTCAAATTATAGGTAGAGGAGACAGCGAGTGTCGATGGAGTGAATGTTTTTTATTATTACGCCAGTTGAAAATTCAACAACACCAACTGGATTATGGAAAACTGGCACTGGAGCGAACCAAGCTTTCTCATGACATTCAGCATATAGTCAGACAGCAAGAGCACATCGTCAAAAAACACCAGTTAGATCTTAGAAAACTTGAACTGGAGCAAGCCAAGCTTTCTCATGAGATTTTCGAAGCAGGATATGACGGAGACGAACCCATTGACCTAATTTCACCACCAGGTAGACCCAGATCGCAGAGCGAAGAAGATATATACTCACCATTGCCTGCAGTAGAACTAAGATATATGGAGAGCCACTCGAACTCTCGAAAACACACACGTACGAATTCTGAGGTTACCCTGGAACGAGCTCGACCTGCAAAAACTCGCAGATCTTAGGATGAGCATAAGGAAGTGTTTGCTGTGTGGAAAGTTATTTGCTAAAACAATAGACACAATTAGCGTGAAACATTTGTACTCCTCGCTCAGGATCCTATTAACATACCAAAGATACTAGATCTCATAGAACCTTTTTTTTTAACTACCTTTTAATAGAACTAACTTTTAATATTGATTACAATTTACCCTAAGTGCAAGTGCGTTAACGTTTCTCAACCTTTCTAGAAATCCTTTGCTAGTCTTGAGGGTGTCACAAAATAACCAACACTACTCTTCGACAGCCGAGAGAACGACTTCTAGTTAAGTGACAGTACTCGCTATATCAGTTATCATGCATGATGATGAATGGGCTTAAAAAAGACCATGATCAAAGTAAATGAAGACGTATGAAACCTAGTGGATTTAATATTTGTACGTGCGTCTAATTTGTGTGCTTTTTTGTTCGCTTGGCCTCCTCAGCTGCCAGTCCAAGTGTTGTAGCTTCATGTGTCTTATCAAGAACCTTCGATCCAATGAAAAGACTGAAAATAAGACCCAGTCCAGCGAAACTGACATACATGATCCACATAACCCTTAACGAATCCGTGAATATTTCGCGAAGGACTCTTTTCTGAGCAGGTTCCAGTCGTTGAATTATGTCGATAATGGCAAAGGCGTTGATGCCTTGACCTTGACCTTGACTCTCGGTTAAAGCTGGGACTGATGCGCTCCTTTTCAAGGCCTGATTTTGAAAGACAACGCCACCAACGACAATCGATATTGATACAGATAGATTCCGTACGAACGCGAAGGTGGCTGTTGCTGCGGCAATGTCTCCTGGAGCTACGTGACTTTGTAATGGGATTAGAGGGGCTTGAAAGTTGGCTCCTAGACCAAGTCCTGCTATAATCTGGAAAATGAAGATTTTCGCCCAATTGGCCTCGGGATCCAGGTCGGTAAATGTACCAAAGCCCACAATTGCAAAAACCCATGACCCCCTTATCAGAAGGAGATATTTTCCGGTAGCTTTGATAATGAATCCCCCAATACCTCCCATAAACGACAATGATAGCGTGAAAGCTAAAAAGTACACTCCCGACAATATCGGTGTTGCACCCAGCACAGCTTGGAAGTAGAGCGGGATAAAGTAGGTCGCTGCGATGAAGACATAGCCATGACAAAAGACAGTGCCAAATACCGCCAGGTTGGATTTGTTGAAGAGTCGATGAGGTATTAAGGGGTAACGTACAAATGTCTCAATCAATGCAAACAGCCCAAAGAGTAAGAAGCCGAAGACAATGAGACAAATCACCTTTGCGGAACCCCATGGGTATGTTACACCACCGAATTGGAGGCCAAGAAGTAACATAACTGTACCTCCAGTTATTGCAACACTTCCGAGCCAATCCACCGCTCGTAATCCCTCCCACAGAGGTGTCCTTGGAGTGTCGAGTTTGAGGAAAAAGACTAGGAGTACAAAGACAACTCCAGTAATTGGCACTGTTTTGATTAGCTGTGCTTTTTCTCCGTGAACGAAGGCTGGTTTTGAACAATTGACTATTATTAGAGTAAAAAAGAGACTTACGGTTCAAATAGAAACACCATCGCCAGGAGACCTTTTGCGTAAAGAGCCCTCCCAAAATAGGACCAATAGCCGAAGCAAAAGCCCAAACCATGCCAACCATTCCATAATACTGGCCTCTATTCCTCATACTGAAAAGATCTCCAATAACAATATTCACTAGCAAAAGAATCCCCCCACCTCCCACTCCTTGAATTGCACGTGCCGCAATAAGCATAGCAATATTGATGCTAATAGCACAAAGAAGACTCCCAATGAAAAATATCGCCACTGCTAATAGCATGATTGGTTTCCTGCCCCAGATATCTGAAACCTTTCCCCATGATGGCGTTGTCGCAGCGGTTGCAAGTACATAAGCCGACCCGATCCAGGTATATCCGGCTCCGGAATGGAAACGCTGAGAGATAGTTGGAAGAGCAGTAGAAACAATCGTCATGTCAAGAGCAGCGAGGAAAACCGACGAACAAAGTGAAGCCATGATAATTGCTGTTTGTAACTTTGTTCGCTCCGCCTCGGGGACACTATCCGATGGATTGGTATGAGTCTCGGTCCCCGGTGTGATGTCTTGCTTCTCCGGAGGACTTTCCAGCCCATCGTTGGGACTTGGAGGACTGTCATTGTTCGTCGAGGTGTGTTCTTCCACCATTTCCGTTCTGAGTTTTTATTGTATTTCAACTTCTTGACGAGGAATGGAACACGCAGTGTCGCCACCCGAAAGTGAGTTGTGGTGAGTCCGGTGGACGGTATGTAGGAAGCGATGACGCTTGCAGGGTCAGTGCATGTATTCTGTAAGCCTATTTCAAGACAACAGTGAATAGCCTAACGCAAATGAAATTAAAAGCGCTATGTTCAGAGTCGAGGTTAGGAAAGATCTCTTGTATTTCATTCTCGCGTTTTTACGCCTTTTACTCGTTGTATTATTCGGTTGACGCGATTGTAAATCACTGCCACTTGCAATGTCTACAGGGTTGTCATGAGACACACCAGTTCGCTTTCGATACTTGCACGCTAACTACATAGAGACATAAAGAACGAGAAGCATATTCTAAGCAATGAAGCTCATTTAAATTCCCACACATATTGCACAATCTATTTTAGTTTTGGGGGCTTTCTTTTACTGAACTATTTGACCGCTTCATAGTTCAGATCGTGGTTAGGATATCGGTTAACGCGTGCCGAGTTTTACTAGGGGTCTTAGCCAAACGCCCAATGAAGCAAAATGGCTTTTATACAACATTTATTGAGCCAAAAACATTAATAATTGTTTGAAAAACTTCAACCATATATCCATCAAGTTTATTTGTTGATTTTCATTCTTTACAGCTACACCATGACATAATTTGGTGAGGAACCTACAGCTCCAACCCCCTCTGGTGGCCCATTCGTATTCCATCCTAGACCACTGAAGTATAGCAATTTGTTTGAGGAGCAGCTTTACAGGTTGAGAAGCAGCTTCAAGTCCGATGAATTCTTATTGATAGTGAGAATTCAAGTGAGGCAAAGATTATCGATTATCACGTGCGAGCCCTTTTTGCGGGGTTGAGGGATCCTGAACTGTCTGTTGGGGCTAGGACGAATCAAGTATGATACAAAAGTGTTGGAACCAAACGTAAGCGGCTGTTGGAATGGATAATTTTATATATAACTGGCAGCATTCAAATCTTTTCGAAGACAATCGTAAATCCAAAGTAATTATAACCATCTCGACCCACTTGACAACTACATTCATTCGTCATGGGCCAAATATCTCGCTTCCTTGCAGCCGGCGCTGCTGCTTGGATCCTATACATATGCATATGCAAATTTCCCCATCAAAGATCCTACAATAGCGAAAAGCGTCGTCACAATTGCGGTGAGGCCGTCAAATATCCTCACAAAGATCCCATCCTCGTTCTTGATCTCCTCATCAAAATGACAAAGGAACACGGGCGCGGTGTATACCTCGAACAAATCAAACGTGAATTCTCAACCTATGGAAAGACGCACGAAAGCAAATTCATTGGTACACGTATGATTCGGACCATAGATCCCAAAAACATACAGACGGTCCCGGGACTCAATGCTAAAGATTATGGACTTGAAACCCTTCGTGAGGGCCTTGCGATGCCGCTGTTTGGTCGTGGAATTAATACGACGGATGGAGAGTATTGGCAATACAGTCGTTTTTTGATCAAACCTACTTTCTCCAGGACGGAAATTTGTAATTTGGACTCGTTGGAGTTTCATTTTGGGCGGTTGATGGAATTACTTCCGAAAGATGGAGCGACGGTGGATTTGCAACCTCTTTTCTCTCGCTTGGTATGTGTGACCTGGTGACGAAGTTATCCCGCGCCTTTGCTTATTTCGATTCCAGTTCCTCGATACATCAACTGAGTTTCTGTTTGGTAAATCCGCTGATACGCTTCTTCCTGTACCATCGGAAGAAGGGGAGCTGTTCATCAATTCGTTCGATTATGTGACAGAAGGTCTGGGATATCGTGTCCGACTCGGTCGTCTAAAGTTCTTACATCGAGACCCTCTCTGGTTCAAGTTAATAAGCAACGTCCATGCCTATGTCGAGAAGCATATAGACAAAGCAATTGACGCATCCGAAAAATCCGAGATGAGTAATGCCAGCGAGGAAGTCAGAGGCCCAAGTCGTCGATACGTCCTTTTGAACGAAATGGTCAAGCAAATCAAAGACAAGCTAGAGCTTCGATCCCAAATCCTTGCAGTTTTCATGCCAAGCCGTGATACAAGTGGTACGCTTGTATCCAACATATTTCATGTTCTTGCACGAAACCCCGCCATCTGGACGAAGTTGAGAAAGGAAGTGCTGTCCGTGGGAAAACAGCCACTTACTTTTGAGCTCCTCAAATCGATGAAATATTTGCAATGGATCATCAATGAAACCCATCGAATGTACCCAGTATCAGAGAATAACCCACGCTGCGTTCTTGCCGACTCGGTACTACTACAGGTGGCGGACGGGATGGAAAATCCCCACTTCTTGTCCGTAAAGGAGAATATATATCCTTCAACATCTACTGTCTACACCAAGAAAAAGATGTTTGGGGTCCTGATGCCGCAGAATTTCGTCCAGAGAGATGGGAGGGATTGAAGCCCTTTTGGTATTTTAATCCTTTTGGTGGAGGTCCTCGAACCTGCCCAGCTCAAACTTTGGTCAACACAGAAGCAGCTTACGTGACGGCGAGGTTCCTGCAAGAATTTGAATCCATCAATAGCAGAGATAGTAATCCATGGACCGAAAAGTGGCGACTTGGACCTTATAGCAAATATGGGGTAAGGTAGGTTTGACTTCCAGAAAACTCATCCCTTGACCTTGAAGCGGTAAAGAAATTGCGGGGGAAAGCTTGGATCACGTGGCATTTATGGTTAATCTTACCTAAACTTAATCACCTGATTTGGCAAAATTGGACAAAGAGTGGTCATAAGCCAATCATACATTAGATAATCCTCGCATCAATATATGGAACCTCGTGAAACAATTGCTTATCTCTTGAAACTCAAAATGCTGACTAAAGGCCGGTTGTATTCCGGCCACGCAGCCAATCAAAGGCCTACGGTTGCACTCGGGCTTGGGGTAATGGGGTAATTACCGTTGGCGAGTTCATTGCTGTATCCGATTTACCAAAACACCAACACGAACACCAACACCAAAGGTTTGGTCGATGATGATGATCAAGTAAGATAAACTCGATTTGGAGGAATAGATTTGTTTCCATCATATTTTGTTTATACATCTAGCCTCTCAAATCTTTTTCTCACATTGTTTTGAAGTGCTTTTGTTGTTTAGTCTTTGTTTTCTTATATACACTTTAACAAGCTTACCTACGGCTTCACGATGTGTCAAGATACTTCCAATACTCGCGCAGTACTCTTGGAGTCTCCTCAAGCGACGAGAACCCGCCATTCACACGTTTGCCTTATCAACCAGAACTTCGTCAGACACCCGGTGGATCGTGTGAGGCCGGAATGATGCTCGTGGCCGGATTTTATTCCGGCCATGTTGACACGATGATAAAAGCAGAAGTTTTCCCACAAACCTGAGAAATTCTTTGTCTTCTCTTCATCACAAAATCTTTCAACAACTCAACCTACCCTTCAAAAATTCTCCTGCCGCGCATCAAGATGGGTTCTATGGCACATTCCTCCTCCTTTGAGGTCCTTCGGGACACCAGACCAGAAGATACTACCATACCAGCATTCATGGTGTCAACGACTCGTGGTTTCCTTCCTCGGCAAGAACCTATCATCAAGCTTCCTGCTGAGTTCGATGTACTTGAGTCTATCCTCTCTCGCATGCCTATCAAGTGTCTTGATGGTACACCAGGTCTACTGGCCACAGCAACACTTGGCGAGACCGTGCTCAAAGAACTACCTGATCTAACCTCAGCCATCAACAAATATAAAGACAACCTTCCCTTACAGAATGCGCTATATCGAGATTATTCATTCTTAGCTTCTGCTTATCTGCTTGAGCCATGTCATGAACGTTTCATGAAGGGTGAAGCATATGGTCTTGGTCGTCAAACACTTCCATCAATCATCTCACTTCCCATCTCACGATGTGCTGAGCTGTAAGTTATTCTTCTTACTCCCTTCAATCATCAGATAACTCATAGTGTCTTAGAGCCGGCTTCAAACCTTTCATGGAATATGCAGGATCATATGCGCTGTTCAACTATCGGCTCGAGGATCCCAAACGCGGCCTTGAATACGACAACCTTCGACTGATCCGTGCATTTGAACATGGACTTGATCCAAAGTCATCAGAGGCAGGATTTGTTCTCGTCCATGTAGATATGGTTCAGAACTCTGGCCCACTGGTCGATGGTGTCGTCTCTGCACTAGATGCCTGTAATGACAACGACCGCGATGCATTCAACGTCGGTATGCAAAAGGTTGTCTCAAGTATGACCAAGGTCAACAAAGTCATGGAAACAATGTGGGGAAAGAGTAAGCCAGGAGATTACACTTCTTTCCGAACTTTTATTTTTGGTATTACCAGTCAATCTATGTTTCCACATGGTGTTATCTACGAAGGTGTTTCTGAAGAGCCACTTTCTTTCCGTGGAGAGTCTGGTGCCAATGACAGCATGGTAAGCCACATCTTGTATGCATTAACACATCGAAGCTTTGCTAATACTTTCCAGATCCCACTTTGTGATAACCTCCTTCAAATCAGCATGCCAGACACCCCATTAACCACCATCCTCCAAGACTTCCGCTCTTACCGTCCAGGAAACCACCGAGAATTCCTTGAGTACGTCAAGCATCGCTCCGTCCAAGTATCTCTCAAGTCATACGCCCTTCAAGACCCATCATCCACAGCCCTTTATCTACTAGCAATGAACCAAGTCCGTGACTTCAGATGGCGCCATTGGTGCTTCACTCGTGAATACATCTTGAAGAAGACAAGTCATCCAGTTGCTACTGGTGGAAGTCCTATTGTAACTTGGTTGCCAAATCAACTGCAGGCTGTGATGAATGGAATGGTTGAGGTATGGGAGGGAAGTGGAAAGAAGTTGGGGAAAGAGTGTGAGGATGTTATGGATGCTACTATTTTGCAGAGGGAAACTTTGCGGAAGGAGGTGGAGAAGTATTGTAAGGAGAGGAATGTCGAGGTTAAGTAGGGGTGGGAAGGATTTCATGGCGTTGCATTGCGTGGTTGCTTTTCCTTTTCCTGTCACATATTTTATGGTTCTTCAATAGCGTAGGAGAATGGAAACCTTTTGATCTTTTAACAAGTATTTTCTTCTTAATGATGAAATGAGAAGAAACACCATGATCAGAATTGTTTGTAACCTTTCAAAGTGTCATTCGACTGATATAAAGCCCGCCAAACATTATTAAGTTTTCGATATTAACTTCTTCAGCCTTGTATCCCCTTAAGATAGCGTGGTTGTAAACTCCAGCTTCTGGCCGAGGAGCTCTTAAACTCTATGTTTCTCCTTCCCCAAACCTGGTTCACTCTGTCGTCTTGTATTATCAAGAAAGGCCAGGTTGCATTCAAATCGAGAAAAAAAGACCTGTCTATCAGACCATTTCCTCACTGGGGAAGTTCCCCTCTGCCATATCGCTTGCAAACATAGAATTTGAACTGGTTATTTTCGTCTTCAAGCATAGCCTTCTCTCAGCTGCCATTTCCACGCCAATGATGGATAAACCTCCATGCTCTAGATTGTACTCCAACAATGTCCTAGGCATGTCCGATCTGGTCATCCTAGACTTCAGAAGCACTTGGATCCTCCATTCTCTCCCGCAGAAAGTAATCTTCTTCAGACTGTGACCAGCTATGCCAGCAACTGCTCGATGTGTCAGAATGATTTCCGCACTGGAATTTATAGTATCAACACCGAATGGGAAGTATATTCGTCTTAGCTTGCTTACTAAGTTTATGTATATAGTCTCTACGTATCCTGATTACTCGACCCAATAAGTTCCGTGCCGTACCCCACCAAACATCGATAACACCACCACTTTTTTATATAGATATTTATTAATTAATAAAGTACGATCTTTCAGAGCTTGATCAATCATAGAGGAATAGAACAGACAATTTTGGTTGGTGTTAATATATATAAATTATAGTAAAGAGGGGTAGTGGTGGTGTTGATATTTTGGTGTGGTAGTGTAGGTCACGGAACAAATTGGGTCGATTAATAATCAGGACCCGTAGGGGTGGGATACTGCTTGCAGTCGTGTTCTGCATTATATTGGTAACTATTGGTTTTGGTCAAGTCATACCTGCTCCAACGATATTGTTTACTGTAGTCATATCTGTGCCCCTCTGTGTTATTGGAGTACAAGCTGTTGGAACTACCAATTGTAATCCCCCGTCATCACCGAATTACACCAGCTTATAGTGAGTCATCTGATCCTGCAAGCAAATGAGAACGCGAAACTTATTAATCTTATCTCGGGTGTAATCGCTGAGGCAGGGGCTTTTCAGTCTGTTTTCATGATGCAAGATTTGAAGACATGCTATTTGAGCGGCTCTAACCCAGATAGTCAACTGTTCGGCCAAATCATTGGATGTCTCGTTGGTGCAGTCATTTACAACATACTCTCCCGCCTTTTCATCTCAGTCTACCATGTTCCTGATGGCTCCTTTCAAGTGCCATCTACATATGTATGGCGTGCTGTGCCGCGCTCACGGTTGGTGAGAGCCTACCTAATCAAACGAGAAGGCGCTTTTAAGTTTTTACTTGCTATCATAAGGTTTCTGTACGCAACCTGTATTTGTGGGTAATGGTTTTGTTTCCCGCTGAGCTTATAAAATATTGGTCGGAGTGGCACCCCAGGGCGAAACACACCACGACAAATAATACTGTGCCACCAACTTTATATAATGTTAGAGGATATTTGCTATTTACTCACTACCTCGATGGCTAGCGAAGCACTGGTACTAGCGCCGTTTTAGGGTATTTATTGGCTATTTGTAGCTTACCTTTACGAAACAAAAGGATCTCCCCTTTCTATCGCAACATACAACTTTAGCAGACCAAGGCCTAAGGCTCTGTTCACTCAAAATGTTAGACCTCAATATGCCAAGTAGACTACCCCTATTTTAGACGATATTTTGTCTTGATATCGTGTGGGCCTGATCCACTTGATCTACACGATGTTAAGCGAAAACATGTTGAACTAGAACTACTTCTAGGTATCTAAGTTACAAGGTCACGAGGAAAGTCCAAACGTAACCCTACGGCTATAACGAGCGTTAGTCTATATCAAGAGTTTTTACCTATACAGTATAAACCTACATTCTAAGCATTTAAGCCTTAAAACGACCTAGTTATCGTGTCCACCTACGTGTACGTTCGGAGCTAGGAACATATGCTCTAGAAGGGATATGACTGTATGTAGCACTTCTAAAGTCATTTATGTCTATGCAAAGTTGTAAGAGGTTCAAAAAGTGGTTTCACTTTCGCTTGTCACCTTGGCATGCCATAGTAACATACCTTTTTCTTCTTCTTTTTCTTGTTATTTTTCTCTATATAAAATATTGGTTGCGTTAGTCTGTCAAAATAAGAAATGGCATTTAGGTTCTTGTATATGTAGAGCATGGATAGGTCATTGTAGTGTTATTGGACCAACTTGGTGAATTGGCATGTCTTAACCGACCAAAGTAAACAAAGATTAACCAATAAGCTGGAAAAGAAAGTTTTTACCACCAAGAAAGTCTCAGCAGTTTCTAATATGCTTCCAGTATGCCCCTAATACTTTCCCAAATTCTGGCTCTTCCAGCCTATGAACCTTTCTTCCGTCGCTCACAGATCTTCTTCGGACTCCTTCCATTTCTACCCCCCTCCATATCCCGCTCATTTCTCTTCCCTATCACAGTCCTCTGCTTCCGAACAAAGATCCCTGGCATCAAAACCTTAATTCTTGTTCTCTTTCCCCAACCACTAGTAACAATCTTAGACGTCTCCTCCACAACCCACTTGTATCCATCCTTTCTCATCCAGTCGACGAGCAATTCCGAGAGAACAGAATCATGTCCCCAAGCCCAGCAGAAGTGTCCAGCAGTAAGAGAATCCCTTGGCAAGATATGACCGCAGGGGTTGAGTGCGGGGTAACCAGTGCATGTGTATTCGTCATCCAAATTTACTATTCCATGTAGCTCTCGGTGGATTGTGTATAGTCGTTTGCATGTTAACCCAAAGCAGGCGGAGAAGATGGGATTGAGGTAGTGGAATACTCTGCGAACCAGTTCAGCAGGTAGGGTGTCAATGAGGTCAACTTGAGCTTTGTTGAGGACTATGGCAAGGGAACTGCGCCTCTCCCATGTTGGGAGGGTATTGGGTAGCTTTTTGAGGTATAACATTTTTCTTGGTTGGGGTATGTGTTCAGATTGTTGTGTTGAGTCGTAAGCGCTTTTTTTGCGAAGGTGAGTAGGTGTCGCAGGGGAAGACATTTGAGTAGATTGTGTGGTTGTGGTTTTGAGGGATATAGACAAAACTTCTAAGCGTGAGGGGTGAAAGTCTGGTCTCCAGTTTGTTGAGGGCTGAAAATCTTTATCCTGGTTGTATTCCAAAAAGTGGAGATCAAATTTTGTGGTTGTGGTGGTTACTAAAGGGCTTTGATATTATATTTACCAAACTGCTCAGTGGTCTAAGCTAAGTACTCAAGCCCCCTGGACCCACTATCTCCATGGAAATGCTCCACAAGAGAAAGGATCTGGACTCTTTGAAACATCCTGAACAACACTGTTGTGAATAATAGCAGAGAACATCGGTATTGTCAGACATAAAACAAATGTTCTTCATCCCATGGACGTTCTTTCAAATGAATCTTTTTACATGGAGAAACTTCAGTTTATTGCAGTCATCATTTGGTCACTTCATTGACAAAAAGGAAATCACTAAAAAAGCATAATGGTATCGCTATTAGCAACTCATCCCCATAAAAGCTGTATGAGGTCTCGGCGTTGTGAACATGAACATCGTCACCGTACTGATAGTGAATTTCAGTCTTTGTTGAGTTGACCTTATGTCATGATATGGTCAATGGTATTTAGCTAGCATCTGACTCACGTTCTGAGCGAGTCGATATCACTCGCCTCATTTTCAACTTGTATACTATGTGCGCAAAAAGGACTTGAGTGTTGAAATATATGGTATATGAGGAATGGGAGAAAGTGCTTAATTATTATGAGGGAAGGTCTCTAGCTTCTCTAGCTTATATGCGTTTATGTAGCAAAGGGGGGGCCTGTTTCCTATGTTTGGGTATGGATGACTATATAATTTCAACATTGACGACTTAGAGCACATAGATCTGTTGTATAAATCACTTGAGTCTCTAGAGTCAAATCAATACCTTACGCCCTAAGGTAAACCCTGTTGTGTTAATGCTTGATGGTACACTAGGCCTGCAAGCTACACCAAAGAGATCTATGGGAGCGATTGCCAGAAGTAGTTCGACATTCGTAGCCCTGATCCAATCGTACCTTATTTCGTTATTTTATATACTAATCTAACACTTGAGGGGATCAAAAGATTTGACATTTGTCTTAGGGAGGAAGCTAATCTTTTTTTAAGACTAATACTGACAAGATATACTGATTAGGCTCAAAGGCAATCGTAGAGCGACAAAATACAGTTATGACGACAGTCTATTGCCGATAAGACTTAGATTGAAAGCCTTTAGAAGTCTCTGAAAACAGAGCATTATTTTAAGCGTAAGATCCAGGGTCATGAGACACTCCAGAAGTTACCTAATATATAAGCGACGCCAAACACATCAAATTGCTTCTATTATCATAAGGATGGATAACCAGGTGCTAGAAAAGGTGAAGGTGACAAACGTCATGTGACCTTAATCAATAACCTTTCATAAGATAGATGCAATGCAAACAGTGGAGGAAACCTTTCACCGCTGCAAAGATTTTGAAAGCACATCCAATCCACGATTTTGGCTGAGGAAAAAGTCCTAATGAAGCATAAGATTAGCATACTTCTTCAGGCACTAAGAAAGAACAATTACGGACACTAAAAACAGTAAAGAAGAAGGATAGAGCTTCGAAGTAATAACTTACAAGAATAAACGATGGGAGAAACTTCGACAGGTATCGTACACTTCCCGCCTTATATCCTCTCCATATCATTCCGCCACCCTGATTGGTCATGATATCTCCTACAAGGGCCTCTGCAAGGTCTTGTATTTTCGTTCCACTACTGTTTTCAATCGATTTTGGATTAAAGATGAAATCCTTGATTTCCATATACCGAGAATCCGAGGGTAGAGTAACGGCACCAGAATTTTGCCCGAAGTTCGTCTGGACAATTCCTACCATAGCTACCATAACGCTAATACCCAATGGCGCAAGTTCAAGACGCATTGTTTCGGAGATATTGGTTAAGGCAGCCTTGGAAGAGCAATATGCACCTAGTTTATGTTAATAGACTTTAGCGAGATACTCGGATGTGATAGTACTGTAATATATGCTTACCAATCCAAGGGGTATTGACGGCTGCACCGGCGCTACTGATCATTACAACACGCCCTCTTTTAGCAGCCAGAAGATCACAGAAACCTTGGACCATTCGTACTGGACCCCAGACATTGGTATCGTAGAGGGCTTTCGCTTTCTCAATGTCTACATCTAGAAGAGGCATCGAGTAGCCAAACCCAGCATTGTTGACCAAGACATCTAGGCCTTTAGTGCCGATCCGCGCAGTCACCGCAACTACATCTTCAACCGCTTTAGTGATGGAATCTTGCGATGTAACATCAAGTCGTAATACTGTCACGTTACTAAGAGTTGTGAGTTCCGCGGGAATTTTGGTGATATCCCGTGCGGTTGCGAAAACATGGTGGCCTTGATTGACAAGCTCCTGTGCAAGGCCTGCTCCGATGCCACCACTGGAGCATCCGGTAATGAGGATGGTTTTGAGTTGGATAGACGCCATGAGAGTCCAAAGGAGGGGTGTGGTGATGAAATTGGTAGGTATTCGTCTAATGGCATGTGGTACCAGCCTGTTGGTGTACAAGGTTTTTACTCGGACGCTACCTTAAACCTTATTCACCCCCCACAGTTCGTTTCCATGCCAACTGCAATCCTGGACATGTATCCACATTTGCGGTGTTCAAGCCATATTATCGAGGGGAATGTGGCTTATTGCTGTAGTTCTCACAGGTATTTATAATCTGACTGCCTGCTTGTCAAGACGTCTTTGAAAGGGTAAAGAAATAGACTATCTTGGCATAGTTTAGCAAAATATGTCTAATGGAATTACGATGATAGAGGAAATTGATTGGAAGTAGACAAGTATGGCGTGGGAATAGCTTTATATACCTCTCAACAAAGAAAGTTATTTACAAATGGTCTCTGACCTTCATGGACGTAATCCATTTCTGTCTTACTACCAAGCTTGGTGAGAGTGTACAGTACTTGAAAGAACAATATAGACTATACGATATATATCAAGGACCCCCCGGATATCCCATGGAGAATATCCCGCCCAAGTCTGATCACAGACTAGCTTTGACTATTATACAAGACGGGATATAAGATTAGTTACTTAGAAAGCTTTTTCTATCTGCAAAGATGATACTTCATTCAGCCCCATTACAATGAGAAGTTCTGACAGTAATTCCTAGGCTATTATGGGGGGTTTCGTGAGTTCCATAACACATTAAGATTAGAACCTAATGCAGAAGAGCTTGATTCCAATATTATTTATCCAATTTAGGGGCCTTAGAATATCGTTAGCTTTTGTTTGAGTCAATGCCAAAATGGTAGGTATAAGCGCTTAGGTCTTTTAAGAAGATCTTTGAGACATTCTGAGAGATTTTGACACAACACAGAGCCAAGAATCAATAAAAATTAATATGATTCTTTTTTATAGTTTACCTGTGCCTTTTTTATATTTCGTGTACTAAAATCCACACGACCAGGTAATACTCATACCCGTCCAAAGGTAAAGTTGAAGCCTTCGAAACCCCGTGAGGTAAATTTAGGTGCGCGTCGGGTGAGACCACCTGCAACCTAGCTGGAGAACAGGACGGGAAGAGCACGTGCTGACGCGTTATTTAAGTGGGACCCATATTGATTGGGACGCGCTTCCCGGAAAGTGCTACCCTACAGTTCCTACCCCAATTAAACAAACGCCCAACCAACCCTTTTTTTGTGAGCAAACGCGAGATCTCCTCCATTCCTCGAGACATCGACATCCACATCAATTTAATCAAGTCGGAAAATTGGTGCCATTGTCACGGTCATGGTCTTCCAACACTGTTAGCCAATCCGATCTCAGGAAGTGCGATATCACCAAGTTCATCATGGATGGTGTCATGGTCGACGAGGAGTCTCCATTCGGGCTTCCTTTGTGAGTTTATTCCGATCTCTGTATAACTTCACTTGAAAAGCCGACTTGTGGTGGAATTACTTGAACGCACTGCACCATATTATAAATATATCCTACCACTTCTTACTATGACACCTCGTCCATCATCGCCATCTCCCGATTGCTGACTTCGCTGCAGGGACTACATCCTCAATCATGTCTTCCTACCACCGAAGCTTCCGCAATCAAACGACAGCACAACACTGAACGAAGTTGCACTAACAAAGCTGGTTCATGAAACGCTGAAGTCATTCATTGATCATCTTCCTGAGGAAGATCAAAATGAATGGATCCCATTTTCCGGCCTGCTGAATATCCTTCTAGATGATGGCAACCGTGGAAGTCCCTTTAGAAATCTTTCTCATCAACTTGACAGTATGGAAGAGGGAGGTATGTAACTTCTTTCCAAAGACTCTGTCGCTTGTTACTCACTACTGGCGTTACTCGCAACTTAGAAGTTCTTGCTCTTCACATCACCCACCAGAATGCTGGTCTTGTGATACGAAAAAAATCACAAGATTTCACTTTCGAAACCTTCGAACTTTCCCCTACCACTAAAGTTGTGACGGGGACAATGGGAAGACTTGTTCGCAGATTTCCAGGACCTGTGATCGCCGTTCCACATACGCGTGTGCACGAACGTAACTTTCGAACGGCTCTTGCAGATTGTCTTGCCTCGCTGGAACAAGACACTCCTGATGACGCGAAATGCAAAGGCCATGGAACCCAACCAGATACTGTCAGTCCTCAGTTCGCGACGGAATGGCTGCCTGGAATATTGCGTGCTTTTGGATCTCCCCTCGAGGTTTCACGAATTTATAAAAGAACACGAGATGAAGTACTAGGTTCAGGCGACAAGGATCCATGGCGTCGATCCCCGCGATGGACTGTTATACGTGTTGCGTTACAAACCACCCTGGTTAGTCCAGAGGGAGGACATCAACGGTATAAGGTTTTTATGATTTATTTTATGGCTACTGTACTTGAACGAGCACTGAACGACGGTGAATGGCCAAGTGATTTGATTTACGTAATGCTAGCCAAGTTGAACCAAAGAATTCAAAAATTGGATCTTGTCATCCCTGATGATGCTCCTTGGGCCGAAGCATCGCATGAGTTTGTCACGGAAACCATGGACTCTGCTCGGAAAGAATTGGCAAAGCGATGGAGCACCATCCAAAGGACTTCCGAGTCAGAAAGCAAATTCAGTATAGCTGAGCTCAAAAAGCTCAAACCCCATTGGCATACGGTACTTCGCCTTCCTTCTCTCAGGCCATACCTTGAAACGCTTCATCGTAACGTGATCCTACCACGAGATGCAACGGCTTTTGATGGATTGTGTAAGCAGCGCATCAATGGAGAGGACATATCTTTGCCAGATCCCGTATCGCTTAGTCTAACATCACACTTCGATATCCGACTCAGCTTAATGGACTTGGAGTATTGGGCCTCACACTCCCTTGATATGTGGTTTGACCGCCATAAAAGCTCGCCTTCGCGCCTTATAAAACTATCCAAGGTTATTAGTTGGTACAAAGCCACTGCCAGCACCATGTATATGGGATCCCCGGAAGACTTTTCGGTCATGGTTCTAACGTTGATGTATCTTTGGACTGCACTTGACAAGGGCACTATTTCCCTCTTTCCGTTGGTGAAAAGGTTTGACCATGGATTCCCAATTAATATACTCGATTCTCTACTCCTTCCAAAGCGTCATCAGATGGTCCAGCTGCGGGATATTGAGAAGCATCTGCTCCAACGAAAAGAAAATTGTTTGCCTACGAATCCATCTATCTTTGGAGATTTTACATCGCCTGTTAGCTTTGGTGCTCAGTATTACGACCAATCACCGGTCCACCAACAATTGAAAGCTCGCATTGAGAAAGAGGCTAGGGATGAAATCGGACTTAAGAAGGCCGAATTGAAACATGCGGTGGCTCAGTATAACAGCCTTACGAAGAAATCAGATAAATTGGTGTGCGGGACTATAGCAAAGATGTTCGGGAGAGGCCGAAATCGCGAGCAGCGAACCATACACGACCCTCAATGCAAGAAGTGCGACATTCGGAAACACGCCCAATCTTTGAAGGTGCATTGTCATGAGTGGCCTCTACCAGCCTCAGAATCTGCAGCGAAATCCATCGTATCTGAGCTGGATATTCCAAATCTTCTACGTGTCTGGCGGTCGACGACCTATGCTATTATTGCTGATGTACTAAGCCCTACGCCACCTACCTCGAACAAGAAAAAGGGCATCGCTTTTAAAGATTGTGACAGCCTTTTGCCTTACTTGAAATCGGAACCCGATAGGTTCTTGTATCTGGTGTCGCCCAAGAAGTATTCCGCGCAGTCACAGCCTGTTTTTGAGGCAACAGAAGAATCCATATGTCTTCCTAACAAGTTGAGCTTTACCATGCAAGACTTTCGGTCTCAGACTTTGGCAACTGAACACCTGAAAAAGCTTCATATCCAGGAGAGATGTACGTTGAAACTTCCACCAGGTTGTTATGAAACCCTTCAGTACGCTGTGAATGACACCAAACATACTTCGAATGAAGTGATCGCAAGACAGGCATCGTGCCCCGATGGTCTCACGGTACATGAGCTCCACGCCTTTGCAGCTTTACGGAGCGGATACAGAATACAGGTGATTTCTTGCCCTCACCTTTGAAAGCATATGCTAATACAAAGTTTCAGTGGTTGAATATCGCGCGGGAGCTCACTGCAAGGACCTTGAATTTCGGATTGGAAGAAGTCCACTTACTGGTGCTACAGTCCTCCTGGCAAGCTGGCCCATCTGGTGCGTCAATACCGTTTCCTCTACTTAATTCTCGCTGTCTTGTTAACTTGTTTGTTTGTTAGCTCCTCCACAAATGTCTAGACAATCCCATGTTGAACTTGAAGAGGAGGGCTTTGGTAAAGATCTTTTAGATCAAGTGGAATCGGGACTAAAGTCTGTGGAGAGCAACTGGCAAGGTTCTATAGCTGCTCTGACATTTATTTCTCTAGCGGTAAACATCATTCTACTAATCCTTTCGAGAAATTAGCTAACTTGCCCCTTAGTGTCGTCTCTTCTCTATATCCCTGCACGAATCTGTCAGAGATAGATGTTTGAAATTTCTGCAACGATCAAGAGATGTTACCATACAATGGCTGAGAACCGTGGTGGAGCTTCTTCATGCTTCTTCGGACGAGGAAGAAATTGCATATCTCACTCTGCGTGCTCTCGACCTATCCTTGATATGCCATTCCACCTTTGATGTCGACTCTCGTCAGCTTCCTTCAATCCTTTCTTCTTCAAGAAATGTTGCAATATTGGTAGAGACCGCGACAGTTGTAAAGGATCGAACGCCTCCAATAACGGAAAAGCTGAGACCCCTTACTCGCTCTCTTCTTTCTAGATTTTACAGGATATCACATGCAGTGGAACACATCTTGAAAGAGCAAATTATAGCCTCTGCGAATGGCATAAATCAGGCGATCAAACAGTTGTGGGAAGGATATGTACCCGGAACACCTTGGGTGTGTTTGGAGGAACCCAATGATAGATGGATGAAGACCGAAACCGCGCCTTAAGATAATGGTTCCCCAATGACCGTACATTTCAACACTTTGAGTGGTGAATTGTTGATCAACGGCGCCCCATTGACTCGAATGCCGAAAGAGTACGAAGAGAACCCAACTTACCAAAGGCTCTTTGGAAATAAGATTCTAGAGGTTGTTCCATCTAGCAGAGGGTTGCATTTCGAAACCAGAAACTCCGTGCATGGATTTCAGGTGAGTTTTCATTCTTATTTGCATCAAATTTGGGTTTGGCGCTGAAGAGGGAGTCATCGGCGCACCTTCTTTCTTATTTCTAGATAATCTGGTTGGGAATAATGGATTAATACTTACGGATTTCATAGGTTCATTTTGCTATGTTTGAGAAGGAATTGATTGTTCGTGCTGCCAATGGCTATGAACTATACGAAGTCATACCTCTCCATGCATTAGATACCGACTTCCCGCGCACTTTTGTCAAAGACTACGTGCACTGGGCAAATCGTGGAAACGGGTCGATAGAGTGGAGACCTATAGAAACCAAATGGACCCCCTCACCCAGTAATTGGCGAATCTTAACGCCTGAAGATCCAGATGGAAGCTTGCTAACCTCGGGAACTCACCAGCTCGTCGACATCGCGAGCGAAACCGCGGCCAAAGTCTACAAATGGCTTAAACCAATCGAGCAGCGAACGAACATTGTTATTCTTTACGATACTGATTCTGGAGAAGCTCAAATACGCCTTCCTAGACTGAATTTAGACTTTGTCCTAACTAAGAACGGGCTTGAATCGAAGCAGTTCCGAGGAATGGTCGTTGACACGACTCAATATATGGGTACTTTGCATGGGCTTCAAAACAAACTGATTCTCAGAGACATCCAGAAGAAATCTAGAACCGCCATAGTTCCCCAGGGAAAGATCTCGCATTCTCGGATTGGGCACCATGTTGAAGTCTCCATTGAAACAGGGGAAAACGAAAAAGTCTCTTACCACCAGTTTTTGATTGACAAAGACCTTGGGCAGCTAAGTGACAACGGAAACCTTGGCAGTCGCCTGTTCAGAATATATCTTCACGCTCTGACTTCGCACTGCCTTCCAGATATACTTACATCTAGGACTGGAACCGAAGAGGCTCTGCATGGCCTGAGGCTAGCGAGCACTCGATCGTTTGTCTCGTTGGATCAAGAACATGTTGATCAGCTAAAGCTTATCGCAAAACTTACGCCCTTCCGTGATTATTCTCCCAAAGGATCCAAGTTCATGCAAATAGCCCATTGGGAGAATTTATCTCCGTTGTCTCAGCATGAGGATTTCGTCGAGGAAGCTCGTTTGATGATGATACAAGCAGAGTCTTTTCGGCAATTTACAACTACTCCTCCGGAATTTAAATATAAGGTAGAGGCAAGAGGAGCAAGCGATCTCTGTGTTCGTGCTGCGATGCGTAATTCATTTTTCCGTGTCCATCCATTTGGAGCGGAAAAGTTCCACACAAACAGCGACGTCTCCTATGCTGGAGCTAGGGACTCGATGTCCAACAGCGTTCGTGAGCTGGAAGCATACCAAATCTCGATGATGGTTGATAAATGGAGCTTTCGTCTGAATTCAATCAGCAATCTTTCAGAAGAAATCAAGAAATGGGTCCCAGAAGGCCGTATGATCTCTGGAAAACATGCTCGCTTCGAATTTGGTTTTGACAAGCGATGGCTAGATAACCCTAAAAGCTTTATGGCTGATTGTTGGTGTACGTTTCATGCGTATTTGTCCAAGTCGGACCCAAGTAAGGACAAGCTTGGTATCTCTTTGTTTTTGGGGACTTTGACTCAATCAAAATGGGGGAACGGTTTTCTGGCACATACTCTTCTCGCGCTTGCTACAAATCCAACATTACGCAACATAAAACCGCCTTCCCACGACATCTTTGATCTTTCTAGGGGTTACCAACCAGATGAGAGACAATTAAGAAGGATTCTAGATCATTGCAAGGTTCCGTTCGAGGAAAGCCCTGAGGTGGATTGGGCTCGCCTTCCCAACGAACGTGACGACGACTTCATGGACCGGCGTGAAGCTGCTTATCAAGCAGCCATAAAGGTTCAGGTTCAAAGTTGTTTGAGAAACCTGGTGGGGCAATGGCCTATTCGAGACGTTGTCCGCCCAGCATCCGCACTGACCGAGATATACTTACCCAACCTTTCTAACTATATGCCTCAAATCGGAGAACTGTTCGAGCATTGGCACAAGAATCTCCAATTCAAGAACTACATTCAAGAAATCCAGGCTGTTCTAGATACCATACTTCCACCATTGGATATGCCTGAAAATTTCTATTCAATACCACCTGAAGAAGATACTTACCAGCGGACGCGTTCCTACTTGAAGATCGATGATCTTTTGAAGAACCCTGCTCCCCAGTTCGGACTTTACCCAAATCAGAAATTCGACACCCTCGTGGCCAAAGATGACCAAGAATTGGTAGACACAGAGCCTTCGAAATTGAAATCCCTTCTGGCAAGGCTTTCCAGATCAGCCACGGGTCATTACCAACAGATGTACATCCGCGATTTGCGTCGAAGCTATAACGCGCTTCACACGAACACTCAGCCAAGACATAAATTGAGAGGTTCACCTCAAGCTTTTGTGAAGGAGCATCATAGTCGGTGCAGAGATGAAGTTAAATCGCTTTATGAGAAGATACGTATTCGACTGATTGTATCCAGTAAGTCCAGTATTCTCTCGCATATCATGAGAAGAATTCTTACATTGTTATATGTTCCCCAATCGCTTACATTCCTTAGGCACACCCGCTTATGAAATTGCTCAGAGCGCTTCAATGCTTCCGCGTTTATCTCCGAGCATTCTCTTACGCTTACTTGCTCGCTTCAATCCTGTTGCATTGAGCCCTGAGTGGAAAGCTGCTATCGTCCATTATGCACTGGCTTTCGCGTGCATGCAAAAAGCAGACCGGCTGGTGGCGTGCGGAAAGAAAGACGCAGACATTCTGAGTGAGGCAACAAACATTGGACATACGAACTGGGATCCGATGTAGTTCCCTGAGTGGCTATTACTGGAATTGGAAAGCAACATCCTTATTCGTCCCGAACAAGCCCAAATTGCTCGCGAGATGATTGACCCTCAGTCTGGATCAAATTCAATCATGCAACTCAACATGGGTCTGGGCAAATCGTCAGTGATTGTTCCAATTGTTTCTGCAACTCTGGCGGATCGATCAAAGCTTGCTAGAGTCATAGTACTGAAGTCGCTGTCCGAGCAAATGTTCCAACTTTTGGTTGAGAAGCTAGGCGGACTCATTGGTCGACGTATTTATCGACTGCCAATTTCCAGATCTCTGAAACCATCTTTGTCTACCGCATTGTTGATACAGAAGACCTATGAGGAATGCATGGCATGCTGCGGAATTCTTCTTATAGAGCCTGAAACAATTCTATCATTTGAGCTTCTGGGTATTGACCACTTATTGTCTCGAGAATCCAACCCCCTTGAGCCCGAGGCGAACCTTCTTCCTATGGAACAAAACAACAATAAAGGAAATGGTGGTTCAATGTACTCAACGGGACGACAGATGGTACATACACAAACCTGGCTTTACAAGAATGCTAGGGACATACTGGATGAATCCGACGAGATTCTAAGTGTGAGATTTGAGCTGATCTATACACTCGGAATTCAGCAGAATATAGAATTCAGTCCAGATCGCTGGGTTGCCATCCAACACGTCTTGGGAGTTGTATCTGGATACGCCAGAGAATTATCTACTATCTTCCCTCAAGGTATTGAAGTGATCGAAGGAAAGGCTGGTGCGTTTCCCCGTGTTCGAATCCTACAGGAAGCGGCTGGTAAATCTCTTCTGCAAAAGTCTGCGCGATCTATTTGTAGGGATGGAATGTCTTCCCTGGCAATGTGGACGTACAATTCCGAAGAAAGAGAAGTCATCTTTGAGTACATTACCAATCTTCAAATCACGAAAGAGAGAGTAGCCATTCTGGAGTATAAGGTATTTCAAACCGAATTTACCAAGATGACTTTACTCTTGCTTCGAGGATTATTTGCTGTCGGGGCACTGGAATTTGTCTTCGCAAAAAAGAGATGGCGAGTCAATTATGGACTATCTCTTTCCCGGTCCATGCTTGCGGTTCCATACCATGCAAAGGACAACGTAAGTACAAGATCATTTTGCAAAATTGTCATTATCATTGTAGTGACACACTCGCTAACAATTGATCTTTCTAGCCAAGCGCCCGCTCAGAATTTTCTCACCCAGATACTGCTATCTCTCTTACTTGCCTTTCATACTACTATTCCGGACTTACGGATGCACAAATACACGCCAGCTTTGAAGAACTCTTTCTTTCTGATCATGCACAAGAGGATTATGTACGCTGGATTCAGGGATGTGAGATAATGCCGAATGCGTTCAAGCAATTGGCTGGTGTCAACCTTCGAGACAAGCAGCAATGTTCTCAGGAGCTCTTTCCTTGGCTTCGGTACTCGAAGGGGCTGATTGACTACTACCTGGAGCATTTAGTATTTCCCAAGGAAATGAAGGAGTTTAGCAACAAGCTTTCTTCTTCTGGATGGGTAGGATCCCTATAACGATAATATTGGCATTACTGACTTTATCTTTCCAGGAAATCGCTCGTCAGAAAAGTCATCCTGCCACAGGCTTCAGTGGAACTAATGACAGCAAATACATGTTGCCCACGCCGATAAAGCAGTGTGAACTCCCAGAGCAGTTATCTACTAATGCCGATGTCTTGACTTGCCTTCTTCGACCTGAAAACGAGTACAATATCACACATCTTGAAGCCCTTGATGTGTCATCTCTTCTTTCCACCGCTGTGGAGATGGAATCACCAGTCCGGGTGTTACTTGACGTCGGGGCCCAGCTCCTTGAAGACAATGAGACTTTAGCATCCTCGTGGCTAGACATGGTAGCTGCCGATGATGCTCAAGCTGTGATCTTTTTCCAGGAGAATGATCTGTTTGTCCTCAATCGAGAAGGTTTCAAAGAGCCATTGCTCGTCTCGCCATTCTTAAAGCAAATGGAAAGCTGCATCGTGTACCTTGATGAAGCTCACACAAGAGGAACAGATCTGAGGATGCCTACTGACTATCGTGCAATATGCACACTTGGCCCTGATCTCACAAAGGATAGACTCGCTCAAGGTATGTAATCTTCTTCTGTTATCGTGTTATTACACCTGGTAAACTTCTAGCGAAACAAGTCGCTGCCTCTCCTATTATGCATGATGCGGTAAAGCTAATGTATGATTTCCAGCTTGTAAACGCTTACGGAAACTCGGAAAAGGGCAATCTGTCGTCTTTGTAGCGCCAGCGGAAGTAGAGTCAAAGATACTTGAATGTTGTGGCAAACGCGATCCAAATTTAATCGAAGTTGAAGATGTGTTGCTATGGACCATACATAATTCATGGGAATTCACGAAAAAGGGCATGCCACTTTGGGCAACACAAGGCATGAGACACTACCGCCGTGCTGCTGCTTGCGACCTTACCGGCGACGAGCCTCACATACCAATTGGAGTTCTGGAAAAGGAAGCCATGACGCTTGACGAGCGATATGGTCTAGACAGAAAGTCACTAGAGGAAGGAGTGGTTTGTCGGGGTCGATTCGCAAGCGTGGAGAATTTAGCACGCGGTGAGCTCGCATCGATTCGGGCCAAGTGTCGAGAGTTTGGACTCAGCGACTTTGGTGATTCTGACCTTCACGAAGAACAGGAGCGGGAACTACACCCAGAGAACGAACGCGAGCAACAAGTCGAGCCACCTGTTCCCGCGCGGGGATACAAACACACGTTACACGACAACATCCGACGGCTCGTCCGTACTGGTCAACTTCTGACCGACGAGGGTGTGTTCCCAGCGTTCCGAGTTTTCGAGCATACCCGTGCTCGGGAGTTGCTCAACATGAATCATTGGCCTACTGACCTTGCCATATCTCATGATTTCCTTCATACGGTTCAGATTCCGAATGAGGGCAACAAAGACTCGTTTTTGAGACCAGTGCACTGGATTTTGTCCTTCAAGGGCCCTAATAACCAGGCCAAGTACTTGATTCTAAGTCCGTTCGAAGTAAATGAGTTGTTGCCAAATATCCGCGGTTCGAATCGAGTTCGTCTTCACGTTTACACTGCTCGTCTTAGTCTCTCAAATCGCAGTCTTGAATGCCTCTCTTTCTGTGCTGTTCCTCCTGTTCCTGACAATTGGACCATCCCAAAGATATCCACGCAGTTGAACTTGTTCTCTGGGCAATTATATCTTCGTGACGAAAACGAATACCATACCGTCTGTCGCTTCCTGGGACTTCGATTCAAATACCCTTATCAAGGTATGGAAGTTGGAGCTGATGGTTTCATCGCCCCAGAGAGCCGGGAAGCTCAAGATGCGGAGACGGCTGCTATTTGCAAATTCGAGCGTAGTCCGATTGATTTCCTTCGTCTAGTCACGGTCTTCCGTAGGTTGGGACAGTCGTTTACGAATTCGCATATGGGAAATATATTTAGTGGTGAGTTGGTTTGGACGGCGGAGTTTAAGAGGATGCCAAAGATGAAGGGTATTAGTATTAAGGTGGATTATGATGATGGTGATCCTATGGATTTGGATGGTGAGAATGGTGAGATGGGGGATACTATTGTTGTCAAGATGGAACGGTGAAATGACAAAATCTGGTGGATTGTACGGTTTTTGCTTTTTGCTATGGCTTTGCTGAGATACTGAGATACGATGGGATTTGGCGTTGTTTTAGTATAGATGAGTATGATGTAAACGATGGGATGGGCTTGAGCTGCTTTTGCTGCATCTTGATACCCCTAAGTGCGCGCTTTTCTAAAGAATGACTGGCTACGAGACTACTTACTGTATGATAGTATGGGATCTTGTTGCTCCGAGTTAGTTTAGTAAGTTTATGGAGTTTGTTTATGTAATACTTGTTGTGTGGTGAATCTTGTGATTGTTTCAGTAAATGTTCTATTCTACGAAGTGTTGCGATTGAGGATTCGGGGATGCGAAATTCTTTGATGGGCTTCTTGGTTTCCTTTTAGATGTGATGTTGTTTCTAAATAATGTGTGCTTGTGAATATTCGAGCCACTTCAAAGTTCCTACAATTTCCCACCAACGTCGTCCAGACTGAATTGAAGCGGTCACCAAACCAAAGCTGCCACGAACAAAGTCCAACGTCGCTTTGGTGGTAAAGCGACTAGAAGATCGTAAGTCTCTTGACGTCCTCGAGATGAGGAATATATGCTGACAACTGATATTTCCAACAGACCGAGCACGTTTCGACCTCTTCGTACTATATTTAGCTATTTCGACAACCATTTCTATCGAAAATTGCGATACGCGGATGTAATCTTACCTACAATCAAGGTAAGCAAGCACCTTCTTCCTGTTATCCCAAGCTTCCCATTTTGTAAGAGGAGTTCACGTGCCAATTTGGGGTGGCAAGGCATTGACGCCACCTGCTCTCAGTATTCGTATGAATGAGGCCTCTATACTGTTGCGCGAAGAAGTCGCAGACACGACTATCTCAAAAATGCCAATGACATTTGGTCGGTGCTTACCAACTCCGAAGAAAGTTGCTATCTTTGGAGATCCAGCGCAGCTTGGTCCCTTTTGCGGCACCTTTTCCCGTTCGCATATGCGAGAGCAACTGACGTTGAGTCCTATGACAAGATTTGAGAATACTGGTGTTGCAACAATTAGGCAGCGATACAGTATCGCACGCACCCAGATGTAGCAGACCTTCCAATATGCCATTTCTATACCAAACAGGGACAGCGATTCCTCTTCGACCATCCGCCAACGGAGAACCGCCCACTGCACCAGGCATGCCGAACGTTTGCCTCAAAAATACTGAACAAGCCGGTGCAAGACTCAAAGGTGTCACTCGTCATTTCAGTACAGGATGGGCAATGCCTGCGAGCCAAAAGTGGATTTTCCAAGACCAACCATCAGCAATTCGTAGTTACCTTAGACACCAGCAAGAAGGTAAAGAGCGTGGGCTTCAAAGAGTCGAAGATACTCATCATTTGTTATTACTTGGAGAGAGTACAGTCAGGACGTTGCTTTCTGCGGTGAAACGGGGTTGGTTGGGGTCAAGGGTGTCGAAGCGCTACCTGTGGACAGTTCCCAGGGCTGTGAAGAAGGCGTGGTTATACTACTGACTATCACGTCAGGTATGAAGGGAGAAACAACGGGGATTTTGAAGGATGTGAGACGCGTAAACGTCTCCATGACCCGAGCCATGGAGAGAGAATACTCATTGGGCACGAAGATATGGGGAAGTTTGGAGGGAGCTGGGACACGGGATGGGTGAAAATGTTCCGAGATATGATGAATGGTCATGATTTCAACAATCAAATCAAGCGTGTCGTGATTGGAAGCCGGTTGCTCCAGTATGAGGAGCAATTAAAGCCCAATCGATATGTGTTTCGTGGTGGGGTTATTGATGTAGGAGAGGCCATAGAAATGTATGGTCGGTTGAGAACAGTTGGTTGGCAATGAGAATTAATGTAATCATAAAAGTTTCGTAGCCATTGCCAAACTTCATCCTCGAAAGGCAGCTGCTACTTAAATTTTACTCCGTGAGCAACTTGAAACCTCTATCTACGGTATAAATTCAATGGTATACTCGAGATAAGATATTAGAAGGGGTATAAAGATCATCTAGTTGTAATCCACACAGCCGTCACTCTACAAATTCACCCCCTGCCAAGCCGCAAATCTCGCCAAACACCAAAGACTACCAACAACCTTCTATACCTACGCAAAACTACAACCACACCAAAAAGAATTAGCAAAAAAATGCAAAAAATGAATCATATAGTCAAGGGTACCTCCGTAGGTATAAGGTCGCACAACGTATCATACAACACTGACGGGTAGCGCGATCGCAATCGTACTTTTATGAACCGGTCTTTTGAAATCTATCCACTTGACTACCCCCAATGCCCACTGCCCCAGTAGCCCACTATGATTCGATGTGACAGCAAACTTCTTATTTAGGGTGTTAAAGGACAGTGGGGGTGTTTTGTGTGGGTGGGTGGCGGGGTTAGGGCTGGGGGTGATGGTGAATGTG
Source organism: Hymenoscyphus linearis (assembly GCA_900536425.1). Taxonomy (NCBI): domain Eukaryota; kingdom Fungi; phylum Ascomycota; class Leotiomycetes; order Helotiales; family Helotiaceae; genus Hymenoscyphus; species Hymenoscyphus linearis. The sequence goes on along the minus strand of UNPR01000260.1, from coordinate 25,717 downwards.
AAGGTGAAGGTGAAGAGACTTAGAGGTGAGGATCTTGGGACTGGGAGTTTTTGTGTGTTGATTGCAGGATTGATTCTAGCTGACCTAGCGTTTTTCGCGCGCTTTGCAAGAAGTCTTGTCCAAGGGCTGTTATCTTAGTCGACTTTGAGATTCATTCCCACTCCCTCGACTGCAAACTTGAATTGCTCGATCGCGTCACATCACACAATGTCACCACTGTAGATCGACGCTACCAGGTTGTAATGTGATCTTTACACAGTTCCTTGCTTCACGTCGTCGCAGGCAGCCGACGAAGAGTTGAAGCAAGTATCCATTCCTCGCTATTTCTTTTGAGGCGCTGACCAACCTCGATAGTTATCGAAAAGCACCCCGATAATAACAAGAGCTCCACAAACAGCGGAGGCTTCTGACGAGCATAGGAGACATCGGAGGTACTCCGTGATCGTTCTGGCAGAAAGGAGCACGATATTCAAGAAATGACCAATCAGCAACCTGATTCATCTGCCACTCACTCTCGAACAAGAAGACAACACCCAAATAAAACGTATAACAGATACACGCCAGACCCCACCATGACAGCCAATACCACGGACGAATTAGGTTCTAATCAATCTACTAAGGATGGTTTATCAAACAAGCAGGCTAGAAAGCGAAACAACTTCATCTATATGTTTCAAAGCGAGGAGGTTCAGACTATACTGGATTATCAAATGCGGCATTGTAGGTCAAGGACAGAAGTCTCAGAATCAAATTTGCAGTTTTCGATTTCTACTAGCACAAGAGTAGTAGATTTTCGGTAGGGGAGTTGAATAGCTAAATTAAGACCCACACAGTATCCCAACCCAAGCTGTGTACTTATTTCCTTCCCAGAAACAAAACAAGACAAGCCACCTTGTCACTTCTCAATAGAAACTCACGAAAAAGCCATTCCCACTACCCTCAACATCCCTCAACATCTCTCCTCTGTGCATCATCGATTACGCCTCTACCAAGCCTACTGATCTCCATTCCTCCGGTTTATGCACTCCCATATACACGCCATTCTTCAATTCCTTCATATACGTTTTATTTCAATAATAACCCAGCACGTCCCTCTTAAGGTTCTCCGCTCTCTCACTTTATACATTCTCCTCCCTTTTTACAATAGTAAAACTGTAGCAAGAATACTTTGCAATAGAAACAGTGCGACAGCTTAGGGGTTAAGAGGGTGGCACAGAGCTTGCAAGAGTGAGGTGTAGAGCACGTGACCTACTCAAATTACCTAGGTATCTTCTCCAAATGTGAGATAAAACGTAATAAAGAATTTCAAACGGGGTGGGTTAGAGGTTACACTTGTAGTCCGGGGAGTTTCAGGCTAAGTAAAGTAATTTATACTAAATTGAATAAGCCGCCACTCTTCACTAACCCTTCTTACTCTGTCATATTCAATGATCCCTGATGGTTCAAGATTTTTGAATATCATAGTTATTGACCTTTCTGTACAATCATAATACCGTAGTACGTTGTCTTACGTCCCCATCTTACGTTTGTATATAATATCAATCCGAAAGAATCCAGCTTTCCAACCCTCCGGAAACCAAACCAAAAGTCCTTCATTTTCCCCGCACATCTCCAAAACTCATCTCCTCAAAATGCACCTCCCCTACGAAAAGCTAATAGGCGTCTGGAACCTCCTCTACATAAACCACACAAAGCCCTGCACAGGCTGGTGTCTTCCCCTCCCGCCAACAGCAAAAGACCTCGGAACCATATCCATAACCCCGACGCGCTACTTCTCTGCGGTGATCACCCGAACGGATTTAGCTGTGTCACCACCCAACGAGACGTGGCGCACGATGAATGATTGTGTTAGAGGTCACATTGCTTGGAAGTTTGTTACGTATTCGGGACCTATTAGCTTGGCGTGGGAGAATGGGACGTTGGTTTCGACTGTGGATGTTGAAGTTGCTTTAGAGCCTGAGGTATGTTGAGGATGTTTTATTTGGGTAGTTTTTGGAGGGCATGGTTTAGATAAATTGCTGATGCGATACTGTAATAGTGGCTGGGGTCGAGGCAGAAGAGGGCTGTTGGGTTTGTGGAGAGGGGTGGGGATACTTTGATGGTTCTGAATACGTTTAGAGTAAGTGAGCCAGATGATTTGTTTTTACAGATAGATGCGTTGCTAATCTTTAGTAAAAGAATAATCTACCGAGCGGTGACTTCCTATATTGGCAAAGGAAGGAAGGATTTTAGGGCCACTACAACGAGTTCTAGTTTAGAACTTGATAAAGGAGAAAGTTTTCTTCTCTCCCAATATCTCATTTAAAGCGACTGGAAACGGCGCGGCGATAGTATAATAGTAACTATACTAGTCAGGGTTACTGTGCAGGTTCAACTTTTTAAAGTAGGAACTAAATCTACGTCAACATCTACAATCTCACTTACGTATCTAGTTACCTGACAGAAGTTGGCTAGAATGCCTCCCTAATACATGATTTGTTGTCCCACGAAAGGTTCTTGTTATAAAGGACACCCAGGTGAAAACTTAAACATAAAGTAGGGTGTTATAGGAATAGATTTATGTGTACATGCAAACATTTTTCACTGCATGTACGATGTTTCTCGGGAGGTATTTAGTGTAGTTCACTTGTGGGCAAGCTCTAATAAGAAATACGATAATAATAGCACGAAATGAATTAACGACCTTCTCTATTAATAATCACTAAGGTCAATATATTAGATAATTTAGTATGACATGGAAATCCCGTTATTCTATTTAGTACTTCTGTACTTCGACGCCTGGACTAGAACACGATTTGAACTCGTGCTTTTATACCTTTTTGCCAAAAAGGAAAAAGACACTCGAAAAGGTTTCCTTAACTAAAACGTAAACTAAAGAAATCCCTATTGAAGCCCTAATTAAGGGTAAAATGAGAAATACGAAAAGACGAGTAGTACGACCCAACGTTCGGCATCTGGAATTATATTCTATTCCAGGACCCCCCTCTAGAAGGATTCCATTCTATTTGGTCAAGGTCTGTAAGAATTCTATAGAATTTCCATGGAATAAAATCACGTGGCGCGGAAAAAAGTCCAACCGGCCCGATTCACTACCGTACTTCACACAAAATCCTGCTCTCTGATTGGTCTAATTGTATCCTCACCGCCTCTCTGGAATTCCATTTTTCCATAGAATTCCAGAGCCTCTTTAATGGAAGGACTTGTTCCATTTGAGTGGAAAGCTATTCTAGATGCCGAACGTTGGTACGACCAGGATAAGATTCGAACTCGCGTTTCTTCTACTTTTTTCCTGAAAAATAAAAAAGAATTCCGAAAAAATCTCCTTAGTCAAAAATAACATTAGAAGGACATTTGTTAAAGCCCTAAGCGAGGGGGTGAAAAGATAAACGTAAACAGACAAAGAACACGACTAGGACAAGATTCGAACTTGCGATTCTCTTCTTCAGAAAAAGGAGGGAAACCCTCTGAAAACCGCTCTTTACCTAAATTCTTTTTAGTAAAAGACCACCTATTTAAGCCCTAATTAGGGCAGAAACATTGCTAATACTAGTAAAACAATATTTAAACTTACGTTTCTATACTTTTACTAAATATTGTTGATAGATACCCTAGAAAACATCCTTAACCAATAGAAGTATTAAAAAACACCCTTGTAAAGAAATAATCAGAGGGGGGTCTCATTTGGGGCAAAAATATAATGAACAATCCACTAGAGTAAGATTCGAACTTACACTTCTACGACTTTATCTCCTAAAAATGAAAGGATTCCCTTGAAAGTCATTTAGAATCCAGTTTTAAATAAAAAGAACACTATTTCAAGCCCTAATTAGGGCTAAAAAATAACTAATACTAGTAGAATAAGAACCAAGCTCAATTTTCTTGATAACTTTCCATGGAAAACCCAAAAACCCCATGAAAAATCCCTAAAAAGTTGCCAAAAAAAACATTTTAGGGCAAAAGTATAACAGATCGACCAGAACAAGATTCGAACTTGCGCCTCCGAAGAGAACAGCTTTCTAGGCTGTCGCGTTAACCACTCCGCCATCTGGCCTGTTGATTTTTTGTATGTTGGAAGGACGTTTATTTGTGGATATAAACTCTTAAAGAGTTTGTGCGGCGGGGCTTACTTGGTGGGCGCAGGCCGCCTTGGCAATCGGCGTTCCGCCGAAGTTTCCCAGATAGCCTGACCCTAGGAATGGAAGTTTATATCCCGACTTTGTATATTACATAGTACTTAAGTACCTGTTAGATTTCTGTATACTATAAAATGTAATAGAGGAATTGATAAGAGAATACCGAAGCTTTATAGGGCACGTTGAGCTACAAATAATACTATACTTTCCAACCTAACACGCTCCTAAAAACGTGATCATTTCTCGCGTACCTAGTCAGGTGTTATTGTTTCTCAAAAACAGTTAGATTTCATTGGCTTGAATCAATCCTTCTCCGATGCCAGGGAAACCTTTATATGACCCAATTCTAGAAAGCTTTAGAGATACAAGGGATATCTTTAGAATGTTCACTGGTTCTCATTCTTGCGCCAGTGACAGTCTACTGGAGGTTCTATAGCGTATGAACAAGGGCGTGAGAATACTATAATATATAATCGGTACTGTTTGTTGCGCTCGGTTAGCCTAAAACCCTCGTAAAACTCTAGACCTTCGAATCGAGAAACTATGTCAAGTCCAAAGCAGGCACGCCTCACCGGAAAACGGGCACACCTAAAACCTTTTGAATTCATAAACTCCTATTCCATATCCTGAAAACCCTTCCAGCACTAATCCATCTTAAAATCTAACTCAACGCCCCCCTACATCTTTTCATGTATCTTCTCCACCTCTCTAACCTCCCCCTTCTCCTGTATCTCCAAAGCTCTTCTTTCCAACTCCTCCGCATAACCAGCCTGGTACGCAGATTTATCCGTGAAAGCGACAAGGTATGGCGCGTTCGTAAATAGATAGTTCATTTCTTCGAGTGGGAGACCCTTGGTCTCGGGAAGGAAGAGGTAGAAAAAGACGGCGTTGGTGAAATTGCAGATTATGAAGAGGAAGTAGTATCTATATGTTATGTTTGCCATTGCGATGGGGGTTATTTGTGCGATCTGTGGGGTAATTGTTAGTGTTAAACTTCTCACATATTTTGGGAGGTATGAATATGGGGATGGGTAAAATTGAACGAGGGTGTTTCGTACCATTGTGTTGAATGCGAAGGATACCATGACATTGATGGATACACCCTTCGAACGAGTTTTGGTATCGAAAATCTCAGCGGGGATGACCCAGGATAGGGGCCCACAAGTAGCAGAGAATGAGAAGTTGTAAAGCCATGTACAGGCAATGAATCCCCAGGACGCAGATTTGCTTGAAGTTGCTCCCGGTGGGAATTTAGCGACCAAAATACACGCGATCAAGAATGTCAGCTATCGCTTAAGTCAGTAAGTTTCCCCTAAATGAAGTGGAAAAAGAAAATACCATGTTGAAAAGGTTTCCCGCTATTAAAGGTCGTCTTCTTCCAAGTTTGTCAACGAATAAAACACAGCATGCCTCGCCAACCAAGGCAATGATGTTGTTGATAGCCTGGTACTTGAGAGCATCTGATCCAAGAATACCAATTTGTCCATAGATGTCAACACTATAGTATTGAATTGCCGAGACACCTGTCATTTGTACCGATGCTGCCAGAGCACAGGACAGAAATAATCGTCGGAACGAAGACATATCGGTGAACAATTCGCTATAGGACTTTGCTTCATTTTGGTGCTCATGACTAATGCTGTCTTGAATCTGATCGAATTCAGCTCGAACCCAAGGATCGTGTTCATTGCCATTTGAATGAAGTCTAGCGAGAGTCTTGAGGCCTTCTTCTGCTCGACCGTTGTCGATGAGCCACTATCTCTTTATTAGCACTAATACCCGTTTCCAACATGATTTTGACTTACACGTGGACTTTCCGGGAAGACGAAAATCAATGCACCCAAGATAACTGCGGGGATAATTTGAAGTCCGAGTGGGATACGCCATTGTGCAGTGTTGGTTTTGATTGAAATGTATGTACCATAGGAGATCCAACCTGCCAAAAAAGCACCGATTCCCAGCATGAATTGTTGAAGTGATGTAATCGTGCCTCGAATAGAAGGGTGTGCAATTTCGGCTTGGTATAGTGGAATGATCATGACGAGGAAACCGACACCTACACCTGCTAGCCAACGACCGGCGTAGAGGTACTCAATACTTTGAGCGCCGGTTTCTGAATAATTCTTGGTCAGTATATGATCCAGAGCTGCAAATAAGAATACAGTCTTGCTGTATTCAATTGGCACAGCAGGAAAATTGGCTGAATTCGGGGAAGCTTTTGACTTACGAAGTGCTCCACCAATCAGGAAGAAAATACATCCTATCAAGATAGTCCATCTTCTACCCCAACGATCACCACTCTGTTTGGATTAGAAATGCAGGCAAAATCCCAATATGCTCTTTCACTCACTGGGCCTGCCAAGAAAGCTCCACAGAAAGCTCCGCCAGTGAAGAACGATACGACCATACCACTTGATTTGTCAGTATGAGAAGACCACCCGGGAATTTAGATTTCTTACGTTTGTACCGATGTTGGCTTGTTGAAAAAGCTTACGAAAGTTTCAGAGGCAATACTGGCAAATGCTTTAGTTTGATCTCTAGCTTCAATTAACTGTCCAGACTTACACTTCAGCGATAACTCCGAGATCATATCCATACAGAATAGATCCCATAGAGGCAAACACGCCCACCAGGAACTGCAGACATATAAGCAAGTCACCCAAAACGAGCCTTGAACTTCGAGAGAAATACCTGATAAACCTTGGGAGGAATCGCCATCTTGTCTATGAATGATGTGAAAATCCAGAGAAAGAAAAGATCAAAAACTTTTGCTTGGACGAAGTTCCAAAGCTGGAGATCATGGGAACCTTATAATAGGGGACCAGTGAATGCGGGGAACTGGGGTAGCTTAATGCTTGTACTTGCAGATAGTGAACTAAAACGTGAGATTAAATTATCCGAGTTACTAATTGTTTTGCGCCCGGCTTTCATATCTTACGACACGCGAGTCCACTGTTAGTCACCTCATCGAGTCTCATGGTTCATTTGGGCAGACAAAAGACTACTCGAGGACATAAAAGCTCATTATATATACTCAAGTAGACTATAAACTTGCTTTTGCTATGGTTCAATGGTGTAAAACGTGACTATTTACTGGTGATAACTCCACGCATACATACCCCATAAACCCCACAAGTTTAAGTAATGCGGTGAGGGGAGAAGGTTGGAGATCTACAGAATAAACTTGTATACGTACCGAACTAGTCGAGTATACTTGCAGAATATCTCCAAGGAATCATAGCGATTGGCGCAAAAATACCCCCAAAACGTTCCCCTTGTACCCACATTACCACCCACCCAAGTCATTCTCGTACCATTCCACACTATCCCACGGCCCACAAAGTACCGTGATCACGGTAATGTTCTAGCTTGCACCAACATGAGGTTGAAGCTGATGTGGGGAATGACGGGAAGGACTCCACTTGAACTCCACTTGGAATCTGGAGGCGGGGAATAAAGCCTGTCAAACATACGTACAAACAGGGATCGTTCCGTCCCTCACCTCGGCAGAAATCATCCGCCACTCACAAGTCAGTTACAGAACAATCGCATATATGCGCTCCAATCAGGGTCAAGCATTTGTGTGTGCTGAAGTTTTGATAGCTTCGTCGCAAAACTTTCGGGACTCGGTGGATTGTTGTTTCTCGTGATACATGGATGACTTCAAATAAATGTCTTTGAGTTGGATGAATTGTTTTGTTTTATTTCTTCACAAGACTTTTGTGTATATGAGAGAATCAATTTATTTCTCGTAACCGTTTTATGGCTGGTCAGTTTGGTGTATGTGCTGTAAGCATCCATTGGATCTAAGTAGTAGAAAAGCTGCATGTGAGAGTGGGATATCTACACGTCTCAGTCGTATGATCCACTTGGAGTAATACATAACTTTGGTCTCCGCACATCTAAACTGATTTTGAAATTTCCTCTATTTTGCAACTTGTTTCGTTCGATTACTGCTCTCATTATGTCGACCTTTACGAGAATCGCAGAGGGTGCTACCCCATCAATTGATGTTGATGTTTCGAGGAGACTATCAAAGATTGGTGAATACATGAAATATACTGGAACGAAGCATAGTACTAACATCAAAGTCAGATGACAATATTTATGGAGGTTTCATGGAGTAAGTAAAAATGGTTGGTATTCAGGTGTTATCACAATTACAAGCGAGGTTCCGACCGGCTTCCGACTTCTTTACATCTGAAGTTCTTATCTGGGAGATACGTTCTTCTTCTTCTTCGTTGATTCCTATTACAAAACATTCATATATACGCTATCTCTAGGAAAGCAGCTTCGGGCGTTTTCTTTTTTCTTTTTTCTATCTCCTTAAAAAGTTCTCCAGAAACCTTTCATTTCTGTGAGTGAAAGTTCACGCAAGGACCGAGTTTGATACCAAATATATTCTCAAATAACTGAGGTTAGTACCAGACAAAGAGGTCTGAGTTTGAAGAGGCCTTCAAGGCTTGAATTTACTCACTGATCTCTATATCCCCTTTACTCATCAACTCACATTCTCATCCTCCCAACTCATCCCCCGCAACTCACCTCCCTCAAATCCAAACCCAAACTCACAAAAACTCCCCACAGACACATGGGCCGCTGCATCTACGGCGGAATCTACGAACCCAACAACCCCCTCTCCAACACCCACGGCTACCGAACCGACGTCCTAACCGCCCTCCGCGAACTCAACATCCCCGTAATCCGCTACCCAGGCGGAAACTTCGTAGCAACATACCACTGGCAAGACGGCGTAGGACCGAAGGAGAAGCGTCCCGCGAGACCGGAACTCGCGTGGTTGGGGACGGAGACGAATGAATTTGGTAAGCTTGAATTTCTTAGGAGTAAAAAGCATATATGGGAGAGAACTTGACTGATATAAACAGGAACGGATGAATTCATGCACTTCCTCAGCGTCCTAAGCGAAGGGAAAGAAAAAAGAGTCGAACCTTATTTTGCGTTGAATTTTGGGACTGGGACGTTGGATGAGGCGTTGGCATGGGTGGAATATTGTAATGGGACGAGGAATACATATTATGCCAATATGCGACGAGCGAATGGTCATCCGGAACCTTATAATATCAAGTATTGGGCTTTGGGTAATGAGGTATGTTCCCTTCCTTCCCTATTCCCTATTCCCCTGTTATGTCAACCTGCGAACTTTCATCTCATTATCTTAAGATCGAGATCTCAAGAGTTTAAGATGAAGACTGATAATGTTTTGATAAAATAGATGTGGGGACCCTGGCAAATCGGTCAAATGACAGTGTCCGACTACTCCAAAACCGCCCTCCAATGGGCAAAAGCCCTGAAACTGCTCGACCCCTCCTTATGTCTAATCCTCTGCGGCGAAGACGGCGTCTCAACATGGGACCACACCGTATTACAAGAATGCATAAAATACATCGACATGCACTCAATCCACATGTACACCAGTTCCCCCATTCACATCCCCAACGTCATCGCGCCTCTAGCAGCAGAACGCGCAATCGAAACAACAGCCTCAATGATTGATCTCGCCAGAATCAAAAACAAGATTCCGTCTTCGACACCGGCTACTACTATCTGTTTCGATGAATGGAATGTTTGGGATCCCGTCAGAAGTCCAGGGGAAGAAGGTGGGGAGGAAGCGTATACATTAAGTGATGCCCTAGCGGTGGGTGTATGGTTAAATGTTTTTGTGCGACAAAGTCGATGGGTTGGGATGGCGAATATAGCGCAGAGTGTGAATGTTATCTCACCATTGATGACTACCAAGGAAGGAATTGTGAAGCAGACTACTTGGTGGCCGCTTTTGCTTTATAGTAAGTATATGCGTGGATATACGATTGGGACACATGTTCGAGGTGGTGCTTATGATGGTGTTACGCAGCCGGAGTGGTTACAGGGTGTTTTGGAGATGGGGGCTAGTTGGTTGGATGTTAGTGCGTGTGTTAGTGTTGAGGGGACGGTTACGCTTGCGGTTGTTAATATTAGTGAGATGGAAGAGTTTGAGACTGAGGTAAAGGGTGTTGAGGGGGAGGTTAAGGTGTTTACTGTTACGGGTCGGGATATTACGGTTTCGAATATGAAGGGGAAGGAGGAGGTTGGGATTGTGGAGAGTACTTGGGATGGGAAGGGGAAGTTTACTTTTGGAAAACATTCCATTACTCTTTTGAGGTGGGAAAGTGGAGTCAAGGTTGAAGTTGTGGAGAAGGGGAAGGGAGTTAGAAGTGATGCCAGGACGTTGACTGGAAGTGGAGCCAAGTAGATATCTTGATTAATGAAAAACTGGATATCTGTGACTTCTTGAACTTATGAGATGTGTAGAATTGCTAAGCGCCGCCAGAATTGCAGGATTTGTTCACAGCAGACTATAAGAGACAGAACAACAAAAATGAAAAGAGAATAAGCACCGAGCATTGATATACCCGAAGTGACGAGACCTCTCCGATTAACGACCCTAATCTTCTCGCTTCGGCTATTCTCAAAACTCAAAACTGTTGTCAAGAGCAAAACAATGCGACCAGACTAAACGCGGCACCAACGCCTAATAAAACCCAGATTTTCAAAACGCTCTTGGTCCAATGAACACCACAAAACCACCTCTAAGGTCTAACCAGGAAGCCATTCTTAGATTCAGGAAAGAAGAGCATATAGATCTCGTGCAAGGCAAGGCTCATATACGGAAATGTGGTATCATATTCTCATCCTATCCTCAACCCCTTAAAAACGGCAAGAAAATAAAGCCAACAACCCGCTCAAACGCCAACCCATGCAAACCCTCTTCGCCTTCCATCAGAACACTCCTTCTTCCAGAGTCTCTCTATCCCTCTCTGCCTTGCAACACCCTCTCTGCAACACCTACCACCGTCTAACCAACAACCCCCCCACCACCCCCACCTTTAGGTTTAGGAATCTTCTCATACGCATTAGGACTCCTCTTCCTATCCTTCCCCTTCCCCTTCCCATGATCATGTCCACAATCCTTTCCCTTCTCCTTCGGATGACCACCCCCTGCGCGAGATGGTCGCGCAGAACCATCGTCATTGTCACTTTCATCGCTACTACTACCGCTAGAACTCTCGTCGCTGGATTCGTCGATGCCGCGGGGGGCGTGATATATACAACATACTATTCTTTCTCGTTAGCTCCCCATCCGTAAACATATTTTATCTTTGAAGACGAAAATTCGAAAATTCCCTGCTGGAAGAAATGCGAAGAATGAAACGGGAAAAAGTAGGATGAAAAAAAAGGCGGAATAAAATAGAATTAGAAAAAAAAAGAGGCAAACCTTTACTCTTCTTCCTCCCAAGTCCCTCATTATCAACAACATCCTCCGCCCACGAAATCCTCGGTCCCTGTCCCCGTCCCTCTCCAGCACCTCCCACCGCCTCCGAACCCGTCAAATGCAATACCGGCGCCCTACCACTCCCCTCACTCGGCGCAATAGTCTGTGTCTGCGTAGCACTAGGTTGCGCCGAGGCGGTCGAGCCTTGCACCCTAGTTTGATTTTGCGGATTTGTCGAATTGGAAGGATGTGAGGTGGTGAGATGAGTGATATTTGGGATGCGACGTGGTTGTGCCATTTTTCGCGTTATGGAAAGGAGAAAGGTAGAGAGGAGGTTGTGGTGGTGAGAGTGAGGATGATGTCGAGGAGGTGAGGTTTTTGTAGTGTTTTGTGTTTTGGCGGACAGGGGAGGGAGGGGTGTTGTGATGCGATGAGGTTTGTAGGTGAGGGGCAATCAAATGTACGTCGACGTCGGTGGAGCTTTGTAAGATCGTACGGTGGAGAGGCTAGCCTTGATATCCAGTATTTTCCGCACGGGTATCGTATCTTTTTCGTCACTCGGTGTCTTCTCAAAAGACATGCATACGAAAAAAGTAAGAAAACAGAAGTGAAATAATTTAATATTTCTTCTCAGTGAAAATGCTCAGTAGAACGTAGTGGGAATCAAATGATTTTATAAATCCATATCTCACTCATGCCCCACGTCGAGTCCCACAAAAGCCCGAGGTTCCAGCGAGTGAATGTCCACCCCCGGGCGCACCAAGCACCTGGATCATGATAACCTTATCAATTCCAAAAATAAAAAATAAAAAAATGTTTCCTCAGTTCGTCGATCATAGAAACGAGTTTCATCAAAAAATAGTAGCATATCATTCATGCAAACCAAACGAAACAAAAATAACCTTATAAGATCTACCAACAACTATTTACGAGCTACACAACCATCAAAAAAACCGGTAAAAGCGCAGCAACAATCCAAGCCGTATCCCCTCCCCTACCTATATCCATCCGGGTCCCAGAATTCGGACTCCCCTTTCCAACAACATTAGTAGCACTAGGAGAAAGACTAGTACAACTCGCTGTCCCACACTGGAAGCCAGTCGGACAGCAATTCCCTCCATCACTTTGAGCGCAACTTGTCCATCCCGTTGCGCAGGCTCCGGTTGGATGAGCGGATGTAGCTGCTGGACCGATGGGGACGGCAATTGTGAGGCCGTTGCTGATGATTGTTGTTGAGCTTGTAGTTGGGCAGGAGGTTTTCTCGCAGTTCCGTCCTACGCGACAACATCCTCCATCGTAGTGGGCTGAGCAGGCGTAGAATCCTGTTGGGCAGAGGGTTTCGATACCTGAGGTGGGTGTTGACATGGACTCACTTGTAGGCCGGACTGGTGGAACACCTGTAGCTGTAGTTGTTGGACTTCGACTTGTGGAAGGTGGTGTAGTAGAAGAAGATGAGGTAATTGAGGTAATTGAGGTCGTTGACGGTCTAACAGAGCTCGTTGTAGGCGCTGGCACAACCGTTGGAGTCGCAGTGACCGTAATAGTAGAAATTTGGATACCTAGAAAATATGAGCCTTCAAATTCCAATATCCGTCAACCAATACTTACATCCAACACCCTCACAAGTATAATTCGGTATACAACAACCCCCACCAAGATTCGCAGCACACGGTGTATTCGGCGCACCACAATTCGATATCGTTCCACCACAAGTACTCCCCCTCGGACAACACCCAACAGGTCCGAGCCCAGTATCCTGGATCTTAAAACAATTCTCGTTCGCCGAACAACAACTATTCGGATACCCAATGCTCGAACAATCCAATGTACCAACCGGACATATAAAAGCCCTCTTCTCAAGCAATGCCAAAACCGCCGCGCCCCTAGCCCGAAGATCCATACGATCCACCTCGTTTTGAATATGTAACGCAAATGGTGACCTAAAAGATATGGCCATAGTCCCATTTGATAACAAGATATCTTCATCATCCCGAGCTCGTAAATGTGAGGATGATTGGGTGTTTGATTGACTTGAGTCTCCGTCGAATTGCCAGTATTCCATGTAGAATTTCTCTCCTTCGTCCTCGCTCATCTTCATTACTCCGACTGGAGTCTTCCCCATGCGTAAATGCTCTTCGACCACGCGTCGTCGCAGGAAGCCGTCCAGTTGCGCATTGTTCCTGGTATCGACATTTCCTTGCCATCGTGTGGGACTTTCGTTCTCGTCGCTGGGTTCTGCGGAGATGGTGTGTGATGCTATGAGGAGGAGTATTGAAGCCGGAAGGCTGAATATTGAATCAAGGCGCATTGCGGGATTCTTTGGCGGGGTTGGGTTGGGGAGAGGAGTACGCCACTTGTAGCTTGTGTAATAAATCTGGAGAGGATGTGGAACTGAAAACAAAAAGATATGCACCTACATGTACTCCATACTCGCAGAATTCAGAGAAAAGGGATATCAAACCATGGAGTTGGAGTTGATAGGTGAAGGATCGAGGAAATGCCAGTGGCTGGGTGAGATGGGATTCGTTGGTGAGTAACCCACTCTCACACCCACAGCTGCAGCGCTGGCTACCTACCAGTGGCTGGAGATACCTGACCAGGCAACGTCGAGCTTGAGTACCAAAATGGTGTCTCATTTCTGTGCTCATATTTTTCAATGGATGTAGCAAAAAAATGCTGCCTCGTACAAAAGGGTTTTGGTTTGGAAACACAAGATGTACAAATGGATCTCGATGCTGCAAGGATGGCAGTTGCAGCCCAGGTGACTTCGTGTTTTCTCCACAATCTTGAGGGATTCCGACGAGGACGCGCCAGGTTTTTTCCAGGTACTGCCTAGCTAGGAAATTTACAAACAAATCATTGAGTAAGTAGCTAGAAATTTGAAATATCTGTTATAAATATGTCACAGGCAGTTGAAAAACCAACAGGAACGATTGATTTGGGAGAAACCATAAGTCAATGTGAATGACACTAAAAGTCTCTACAGGTAACGAATATTATGTACTTTATTTATACGCAGCTTTCACCACTCTAACAAGATTCAGGGTTTTCCAACAAACTCTCCAATCTAATGAAACATCAGTCCCTCATCATGACCAACACCCATTCCCTTTTCCTAATCACCCCAGAGGTCATCTCATCTCTCATGGATACTGACCTTTGTAACTCATTGCATCCACCCCATGTTGTCATTGTGTCCAACCTCTAACAGCAACCGACAAAAATATAAAGAAGCACCGAACTGACACATACGACCATAGACTGAGGAGAATTGGGCATCCCGTCCGCTCTGCCATACACAAGCCTCAGATCGGCAGATTAGTAGTTGGGTGGGTGACCACCAGCGAATACCTGCTGTTGTATGTTTTTGTTTCTTTTTAATTTTTTTTCGTGTTTCTTTTTCTAATTTTTAGGGTTGGTGATGGTGGCTGGGATGTTGATGGATGGATGGGAGGAAAACTTTGATGGTGAGGTGAATAAGGGTTCGCTTAACTTTTTGCTAGGGGCTGTTTAGAAAGGATACTACTGTACCTAACATTTACATCTTCTTTCTTACACTAGATTCGTGAACCTTGAAAGGGATCTGGGTATACGAAATTATATAAGAAATTACTAGTATTCTTGCTAGTGCTCCTGTTTCTATACAAGCAAAATATGAATATAAGAATCATAAAGGGTGACTCAAAGTAACTGTTCGACACCATTTTCCCCATTTTACTCAGTACGGGCACAGAAGGAAGAGCTCTATAGTATCAAACTGTTCTAGTACAAGTCTCAACAACAACCTGCCGCAGTCTGGCAATTTCAAACCATGAATGCAAGGTGCCATCATCTACTTGTTTTGTTAGAATAGGATACGCTGTGGCCTTTTTGGGGTTATAGTATAAACTTGAGGAGTAGTGAGGTTTGATGACATGCAGTTGAAAATAGGGAAATGTATGGAAGGCAAATTGTGGGATTTGGAGATGGTGTTTGGTACGGTTTGTTAGGGTATGTGAATGCTGGAAATTGTGAAGGTTGAAGAACGGGATAATATTAAGAGATATATGCTGACTTGGTAAGTTGGTATATGATATCCTTTTTTGTAGTTGTAGTAGGTCACGGTTAATGTATAGTTAATTGTTTGTTAATTATCGTGTATTCTTGATTATCTTTATTCCAATATGGTATATCAAATTACGATGCCTAGAAATCAGACATTTAATAAACATAGAACAGTACAAAAAGAAAAATGTCATTACCCATACTTACTACCTAAACACCTTTTCCTTTTCCTCTTGCCACGGTAACCCAACACTCAACTAACCAAGACACAATTGCAAAAACCAAATTACCAATTCCCTGTTCTACGACAGATATATTACATTACTAATCAACTCACTCATCACCTGACCTCGCGTTTCATTTCCGCCACACTTAACGCGCGGGGATTCCCCACCTACCTTATTACAGTACCCCCTCCTTAGACAGCACCTAATTATCCATCCAACCATCCACAAAAATGGCACCAAGAACCGAAGAAGCAGAATCCTTCTACCACGCAGTCTACAGCGCAATCCAAGAGATTCCCTACGGAAAAGTAACGACATATGGTCATATCGCGTTATTAATCGGGACTCGTGAGTTTTCTCTGTTATCATCTTTACAGATCCTCAGGATGAGTTGATTATTCGTGTATGAAAGAGATAGTGATGGAGGTCGATAGTATGAAGGATGAAGATGAGGGTTAATGTTGATATGGGAGAATAGCCCAAAGACCCCGTCAAGTAGGAGTCTGTTTAAAACATCTTCCTTCCGATCCTTCGTTACCGCATCATGGTGGAAATGTACCCTGGCAACGGGTTATTAATAGTAAAGGGGGTATTTCTCCGAGGTAAGCTGGTTATAATTCTCTCTTCCTTGACTTTTTAGTATTTGTTCAACTCCCTATTTATGATCCCCGCCCTCACCGAATTCCTTAACCTTTCTACACTTCACACTTCCACATTAACATCCAACCAGTTGTATCAAGAGAAATAAAGAACATAGCTAAGAGCTCACAAATAAATCTAGAAATCCCAACGGCGCAGCGAACCAAGCACAAGCCCTAACAGCAGAAGGCGTCATCGTGACTACGAATCCGATGGGGGAATTCAGTGTTGATTTAACCGTTTACGGATGGTTCCCGAGACAGCTTCCTAGTGAGGAGGCGGAGGGGTTGGATCCTCCGGGTGGGTTTTAGGATGAGGATGGAGATGGGGAGTGAACTATGAGGTTATGTGAATATGTGTGAATATGGAGTTTGGAATTGGAAATTGGGATGGCGGATTAGTTTTGAGGGGTTCTGGGGTTTTATTGGGGATGAAGGGAGTGGAGTGATGTTATTGATAGATTGTTTTATAGCAAAATGGTTTGTGGTCGTGATAAAATCTATTGAGGATAAGTTTCTTGAGGCTGCTGATATAGGATTTATCCCATTTCTCTCCTGTCTTTATCGGCTAGGAGATGGAAGCTTGGGGAAATAAAAGAAGTCAAATGCAGCTCATGAAAGTATGAGCTTAGAACTAGTATATATAAATATCTGGGTTGCTATTATGTACAAAGAGAGGCCAATGTTAAAAAGATAGAGTGACATGACTTTTCGGATACCGGAGTAATCTTTCACCAATTGTCGAGTTCGACGATCCCGGGATACAAATATGCGCTTCCGATATCCATCAAGCGGTTCATTGACGGTAGTTTCTTCCAAATCACCCACCACATAATTCTTCTCCTCGAGATTCCATTGTTTTAAGCTGCTGTGGCGGAAGGAAGAGTGAGTCTTGACAAGTCCGGGAGCAAGTATAACCACGGATGTGAGAGACCGCATGAATATATGTCCGATCATGGGCAGGTGAACTTCCAGTTGAGAAATCTATAATTCGATCAACGCTCGAACAATTGACTAGGCGAGCTCATGTAATCTCGAAAATAGCAGGATAATGTTTCTTTTTGCCTCCAAAAAAAGGTTTACTCCCTAAGTTTCGGCTGGAATTATAAAGGACTTGAAATAACGGTATCTTCATTTCCACCATTTCCACATGACTGCGGAACTGTATGTGTATGCTCTCGATAATCCAACCACCAGCACCAGTGAATACCCAAAAGTCTCCATGTGACTTTGGGATTCCGACTCTTTACTCCAACCTGCTACCTCCAACAATCTAAACTCCAAAAAAAAATACAAAAAAAAAATTGTTGTGCCGGGACAGGCCAATGCGTCGCTTCGGTCGACTGTCCCCCCCGTGGCCACTTGACTCCTTCTATTCCAGCGGCGCTCGAATAGTTGGGCAATCTGAGGATAGCTATTAAGGGTTCATGCTAAGCTTCTTAGTCACTGATGTTACCATCGCGCCACCGTCGCCTCGCCTACACTCCTCCTAATAGTTGCTGGGTTTTGTGTTATTTGAAAATAAGTAGGTAGCGAGGTGGTGGTCACGTGTTGGGTGCCGATGTTGTGCCGGCCGTGTGGGTGTGGGAGAGGGTATGGGAGGCAGGGGGGGTGTGAGGGGGTAGGAAGGAGGTTTAAATGGCAGAAACATGACGCGGTAAGAAAGGCACCCTTTGGACCAAATAATGAGATTTCAATCCGTCCTATCAATCCATCTGCAGATTACAGCAAAAGTCTGAACACTTGAAAGAATCCCGATCTATCTCCTCAATTTTTGAGCATTTCGATCCTACAAGGATAACCATCCGAAGGATGAGTCCCGGTCTTCGCTGTTTGGTAAGCCCTATCCCCATCGAAAATCTTGATCCCTTCTCCTAAAATGTCCTTTTTCAGTTTTCCCAGAAGTCCTATATTTCTCTTCTCAAGCTCATCGAATTCGTCGTAAGCGGGCTTGATATCGAATCTTCTCAAGGTCATAATCAGAACAATTCGCATCTCATTAAGTGTAAGTTGTTGCCCAATGCAAGCTCTTGGTCCAACGTCAAACGGTCGATAAGCATTGGGTGGAGGATATAATTCGTGATCCGACGAAACGAGCCAGCGTTCTGGCAAGAATTCTTTCGGTCTGACCCAGATGCGGGGGTTTATTTGCATGCTGTAGGGTTGGACCATGACCAAGCATCCTCCGCTGGGTACATTTTCGCCGTCTAGCGTTGTGATTGGGACGTCTGGGAGACCTTGTCGCATGTTCGTTACTACTGGCGGGTATAGTCGTAATGCTTCCTTAATAACCGCTAGAGTATAGCGGCACTCATTAAGGAGGGCAGGTTTCTCTTTCATCTGAGCTCCTATCGAGGAAACGTCAGGACCGAAGACGGATTCGTGCTCTTCTCTTAGTTTGGCGGCCACTTTAGGATGGTGAAATATGGAGTTGTATATGAATACGATAGTGCTTGAGGTTGTGTCGTTACCAGCCAGCAGAAACATGCGAGATTGGTATGCGACCACGTTGGCGAACTGGGGATCTAATTTCACCCCTTCCAAACTTTGCTTACCCAGCATTTCGTTGAAGTAGGCGTCTAATGTCATCGCCACGACTGATTTTGCTTTTGATGTACGTTTCTTGTTTGATGATACTAACCGTTCCAATTTCATTTCCTCAAAGCGTTTTGCTAGCTCCTTCTTAACGAACGTCTGCATTTTGTATCCGTTATACCGTTCCCGGAGAGGCCGGAGAGGATTGAATCTTTGGGGGTCCAGAAATGCAGGCGCAGCTTCAGTATCGGCAAGTGCTAAAGCAAATGGGTGGTCCGTTGTCTGATAGTTAATGTCTGCGTCCCTATGTTGATGTCTAGTAAGCAAAATAACTTTCAAAGTCCGCCAAGGATTCGGTTGCTTACAGTACCACCTTCATAATCACATCAAACGTTAGCTTCACAGCATAATCGTCGAGGAGAATGAGCTCCTTGCCCGCTTTCTCTTGCAATTTTTTGCAAAACACTTCTACACTATCGACGATGAAAGTGGTGTGGTCCTGCAAACTCGCCGCACTGAAGCCGGGATTAAGCAAAGAACGCCAATATTTCCAATCACTCCCATTCATCGTCAGAATATTGGGCCCACCCGCAATGGCCATGACAGCACTGAGAGTCATTGCTGGCTTTGGAAGATTGTACTTTGAAGTGACAAATACCCCGGCTTCAGCGTTGAAAGTCACAAGCAATATGTCCATAAGTGGCCACATGTCTAAAATGAATGTCTCTGTTTTTGGGAACTCAAGGCACATTTCATGCATGATGATTGCGGTTGATATGTCGCTTGGTAATTTGCGAGTGTATTTAACGAAAACAGTCAGATGGCCGGTCACCCAACTCCATCCTCCTAGTATACACTATAGAAAGATTGGGTAAGTTGAATTCATTAATCAGGAGAGATGGGTCAACTTACCACGCCCTGTTTACGTAGTTCATCGACGCGAGAGCGATGTCGATAACCTTTGAGCACCAGGTAATTGAAACCTATGAAGGCCAATACACCCAAAGTGAAAGGGATGCTAGGCCCTGCCATGATTTGATTTTTCAATCGTTGTCAATGGAGTTTGGAAAAGAGCGAGTTGAAGTGACTAAGTACTTTCTACCCTGCGGAGCCCAATGATGTGCAGGGGTTGACATTATTTTTTGCAAGTGTTTGAGTTTAAGCATATGTTAGAGTAATTGTGCCGTTGATCTTTAGCAAGACTTTCGTACTCGTAATTGAGTTTCAAGCAAGCAAAATCCGTGCAATGACTGGACTTAATTGACCTGGCTACGGGTTCTACTATACCATTTTAAGACTGGCTCCCGTTACGACTCCACCGATTAACCGACTAAATTCCCTGTCAATACCGCTGGCGCGGGCTGGCATTATTTAAGCACCCGATTGGTCAGATCTCCTCCTGGCTCCACACTAAAACTTGGCCACCTCAAAAAACTGCAACCTTGTAGGAATATCTCTACCACTCTCTCAACCTCAAGAAGACCCTAGGTCCCGTACATCTCGAACCCTGATTTGCTAACCGAGAATAATCAGGCTCTTGCTTTATACTGAACAAAACGCTCGGGATCACGTTCCCGCTTGGGAGTCTATAGGTGCGCTCAAATCAATACTTGTGTATAGTGTGAATAATAAAGAAACCCTTAAAGAAGTCATTTATAGTATTATAACATTCCAGCGCAATAGATATAAAAATCGTCTCTTAGACACGGACAGAAGTTTTTAGGTAGATAGCGCTAAGGTTTAGAAGTACCCCCAACCTGGATAACACCCTTTCTCTGATAAGTATGGGAAGATACAGTTCCGGAATTCAATTTCCCGGCGTACTCGTAAAGTTGAAAGCGACGCTGCAGAACCGCTGCAGAACCACTTGATGTTATGGACCTGGGGCGGGGGAGATGCCAGAAGCTACCTAGGTAACGAATAGGGGTCCTATCCGTAACCGAAATCACGTGACTCAGAATACGAGGAACCCTGCCAGCTCACCTGTACCAGTAGTTGCCCAACGTCTCATGCCCAATAAATTATCCACGGGTGTTATCAGTATATTCCCTCTGGTCATTCTACATAGCAATAACTAGATGGTATTGGAAGGATTGCTTAGTATCGGCATCCCGTAGCCACTTGAGTCCTTCCACGTGTCCCCCTCAAGTTGAAGAAAGTCGGGATAGCTTGGCATTGGGCATTTGATATCTCCGCTCCGCTTGCAAGCTTTACAAACAAGATGATCGCTACAGGCCTAAGAGATAATGTGGGCTCGGAAGGGTGGTTGTATTTTCAGAAGATGTCTTGCAGGACCCCCTGCCATCCTCGATGCACTTATCGTATTCGAGTTCTCGACGTCTCATCCAAAATGCCAAGAGCGAGCAGAGCCACGATATCTGTATGGAAAAGTCGGAAAAGTCACGCCACTTTCTGGTATTCTTGACAACATTCATCTACAGATATTCGAGGAGAATGAATAGCGGTCCGATACCTGTTGCTGGTCATATATTTCATAGCTGCTGCCCTTTCATCAATGGGATAGGAAGGTCTCGAACATGCAGGGTACTCTGTAGCTATATGAAAAAAGGTGTGTGATGGTCTTACGGGACCCAGTGACACAATGGTTAACAAACCAGACACTTCATCTATCCTTCTTTTTTCATCCTGTTTAATTCTGCTTAATAGAGTATCAAGTTCGCTGAAGGAACAGTCAAAATAGAGAACTAGTACACTAGACATAGTAAGTCTTATGTACCAGTAACCTAAACGGAATGTGACGAATGTCTATCAAACAACCACTGCATTGCGTCATCCAATCCCAAAAGAGACACATACAACCTTCCTATTCGAGTACATACATAAAACACTTTGGACCTGTACTCTCCCGCCTCCCCTATTCAGAGGGGTTTCAACTTTATTGTTTTGCCGGCGCTTAATAGTTTTTCCATTCAAATTTCTCTAATATGGACCGGGAGAGATTAGTATTGATCAAGAATCACCCGCTACTACAATAGCGGCCGGGCTGAATTTAACCTTCTTAACAACTTTACTTCAGCAAAAAAATTGATTAAGATCAGACGAGGAGTTTCAGAAGAAGTATCAATTCCCATCCCACCAGCCTAAACAAGTATCGGCATTATTATATCAAACATTTCCCGAAGTGCATCAAAAAATCCAGAACTTTCTCAATTCCAATTCCACATATAACCAACCAACTGTCGATCATTTATTGCCAAATCCCACCTTCCAATTCCACTCTAAAACAAAAGACACGACCCACATCCCACGCGGGCATACATATTCAACTTCAAAGTTACCCACCTAACCACCCCGTAGCTTCAAATGGAAGGAGAGAGTCAGAAGTAGAACAAGGGTTTACATATGTAATTAAGCAAGTTCACGACGTCCTTCGGGACACTTTGGCACAATTCAAATAATTACAGACTTCGAATCCACTCTTATTTGCTTCTACAGTACTCGTAAGTGTAGGTGTAGGTCACATCCACCAACCACCCACATCCACCCCACCTGTTCAAATACCTACCTACTTGTACCTACCCTAACAAGAAAAAGCGAAAGTTTATCCCATCCCATCCGAACTACCTACCCCGCCCCCGAAAACCCTTGAAGTTTCACTCACGTCCAACAACTCCTCAAAGATCAACCACAAAAACCCTTCAACTACTCAACAGCGAATAATCTGTAGTAGTTGTACCGCACAACCACTCTCCTCTCCAAAACCCAACACGCCATCAACAACAACAACACAAAATCATCTCGCCCTCACCCTCCCAGAAAAAACTCAAGCAGACCCAACAAAAACCTAAAAACAAAAACCCCCACCTAACCAGACTTTTTCACCAGGAACTCTAAAGATGTCATCCATACAAATATACCACACCGTAATCGGGAGTTAATGTACAGTACTAAGATAACCTTATTGCCATCACATCACGTTGGCAGTGAGTTCCCGTATCAGGGGGTTTCCTTGTTTACACACACACACACAGAAACAGCAGACTGCAACGAATTAGAAGAAAAATATGTTGTTTTATGTTTTCGGGATGAATGGACTATTTTGTGGATATGACTAGAGATGAATTTCCAAGAGAAAAAAGAGAATTGTAGGATGAGAATCGGGGCAGGGGATGGAATTGAAAATGTATGTCGGGACGAAGGAAAGTGGTGGTTTTGGCTCGTGGCTTGCGAAGGGAATGGTTGGCTTGTGGCTTGCGAAGCTAATGTAATGGTTGGCTCCCGAAAATCGGAA
Organism: Hymenoscyphus linearis; assembly: GCA_900536425.1. Classification (NCBI taxonomy): domain Eukaryota; kingdom Fungi; phylum Ascomycota; class Leotiomycetes; order Helotiales; family Helotiaceae; genus Hymenoscyphus; species Hymenoscyphus linearis. Next base: position 2,618 of record UNPR01000260.1, on the reverse strand, counting down.
TGTTACAAAATGGCACGGTTAATGGTGACGCTTGCGACAGCGCAGAGAAGGGACGATTCGGCTATTACGGTAAGTACTGTACTGTAGTGGAAGAGGAACATTTGAAACGGTTGAAATGCCGTACAGTCTCATAATAATGCAGTCCCAGTTCATCTGAAATCTCTCGTTGAATTATTTGACTGACCAGATCCTTGCTCGATGCCTCTTGTACATTGATATTAGCTTTCATCGCGACGCAAATGAACATTCCCTCTGAACTTGGGTATCCCTTCTTCCTCCCTCTCAAAGGTTGTAAGAAGCTGACAGCATAACAAGATAGCAAAGCAACTACTCCTCGTAATATGTAGCATATTCTCGAGAGCACCAATGTGGGTAGAAGACACAAGTCGGGATTATCTGGCAAGTTTGCGTAAATGTGAAGTCCTCAATCAATAGCTAAGTCTTCACTCATCATCGCAACTACAAACTTGACTTTTGGAGTTACCCAATTGTCAAGAATGGCTTTCCCTGGATGAAGTTAAGCGGCGCGTTCCAGTATATGCAGTGGGCTTCAGACATACCAATATCCTCTAGGAGCTCAAGTAACTTTGACTCATATATCGACCAATGCTGATCGTGAAATTCGCAGATGAGGTTTCTCAAGTGCCATAACAAAAAGTCATGGTCAAAACGGTGGTTGCCAGCTTCATTCAGGTTTGTATACCATTCTGTGGGAGACTGCGATGGCTCAATAAACGAAACCCCACGCTCAGGAGTGCCCCGAATTTTGATTGTCTGTAGAACAATCAATAACTCTTTGACTTGGTATCGATTTACCAGTTTGCATATCGGGACTCCATAATGAGGACCATATAGAGCGCAACCACTTATTCTTAATGACCAGACCAACGAGCGCAAATCTTCATAGGGCGTCGCCAAACGATGAATTATCTTTGGAGTGTTGAATATAGGGTTGACTGTAGGTCCTTGCAATGAGTCAAAGGATTTCCTTTCATTGGGCAATACACCGTATTTGTGTTCGCAAAGCCTCGCGGGGGCGCCATTGGATACATGAGAAGGATGGCATAATCCACAAAGCCACTCTACTGTCTCCTCAGAAATGCGGTCATTCTTAATGTACAATGTGTCGAGGTGAGTGTTGAAGAAATTGAGGCGACCCATTTGTTCCGTTGACTGAAATGAAAGAAGACGTAGTGATAAGATAACCTGTTTCGCTTCTTCACAGGAATCGTAAATGTCGTTAAGGACGGAAGAGCTAATTCGTTGACAGGCGATGATCTGTACTTGTGGTACTTTGCAGGCATGAATCCATATCAAACTTCGTTGGTTAGTGAGATGGAACCCAAGATGGTAGGTCAAGAACTTTACTCACCGGCGAATTTCGGCTGGGAGAGAACTGAAACGTGGAAACCGTGTGCCAGTATCGCGAGCCAAAGCATCTGCTCTGAGCATCGCCATCTGATTTTGAAGATGTTGGCTTTCTTTTCGCAGTAGAGAGTTGTCGGACTGAAGACTTTGCACGAGTCCAACGACTGAAATCAAGTCTCGCGAATTTTGGGCAGCATCGAGCTGAGCAATATCTTCGTCACCGGCCATTATGAAGCTGTTAAAGTTTAAAATCTTCAGATCCTTTGTAGTTGTACTTAAGATCACCGCGACGTGCGGGGGCAGACTTGATTACTTGAAAACTAGGAGCTGAGTCACTACGGAACGGACTTGGGCGGATATCGCTACCACTCTTCATTCCTCAATGATTAATCCTAACGTACTACAACTACTTGTTACTACAGAGTACTTATTAGCCAGTCACCCGAGCCACCCTCGCCTAACGTTCGGCATTTCGAATTCTATTCTATTCTAGACCCCCCTCTAGAAGGGTTCTATTCTATCTAGTCGAGGTCTAGAAGAATTCTATTCTATCCCCTCAGCTGCCGCCAGGACCTCCCTATTTGGTCCGTGCGTCAGGTAGGAACACCAACTTCTCTACCAACTTCTAGAGTGTAAACAATACTACTATTATCGATCTAATCCTATATTATTTTACTACGATAAAGCTAGAATCGACTCGGGTAGATACTATAGATATAGGAACTCGCCGTCTAGATATTACGCCCTTAAAAGAGGCTAGTATAGACTATAAGCCTAAAAGAGTTATATTAGGTACAATTGCTAATAATAACTAACGAGAATCGGTACGATATGTACTTATGTAAAGAAAGGCCTTGTTTCTATAGTTTTTATTAATTATAATATATTTTTAACCAAAACTTATAAAACGAGCGGTTCCTATTGGTCAACCTTAATTGTGCACGGTCTAGGGAGGTCCTGGCCGCAGCTGAGGGGACACCCCCTATTCTATAGAATTTCTATAGAATAAATCACGTGGCGCGGAAAGAAGTCTACCCTCTACCCCGCCCGATAGACTAATAGGAAGGCCGTATTTACTATATAAAGTAGAAGAACGAGTATAACAATAAAGCTACTAAACCTTATGTCACGAATCACGTGCTCACGTGATACTTGTCATAATAGGAGGCGTAACCCTCAGCAGGCACATCCAGGTTTCTTATAGCAAATAGGGATCGCTTGGAGTAGCTAAGCGATCCAAGGATTTTCAT
>UNPR01000261.1:0-62540 GCA_900536425.1 Hymenoscyphus linearis | reverse complement strand
ACTTTACTCCTCTCTAGTACCTTAGAGGTGCCGGAGACGAATTGGGCCTGGATGCTCGGTAGAGGGGAAGGGGGGCGGTCAGCAGCCCCCTTCCCCCCCCTGATATAGGGGGTAGGGGAGAGGGTGGAGCCTCGGGAGTACATCCCCACGAAAGGAAATATACGCTTTAGTGTACAGAAGAAGTAATCAGGTCGTTTAGAACAAAAAACCTGATTCGATAAAAAAGATGTGTTTTTGTGATAAGTGAGTTACTGTTTAATTAAAGTACCGTATACGTATCTGTCGTATAAGAAGTTGTATTTGTTAGTAGAGTATATACTAGACAACTTACCTAAAGAAGTAGTAGCGGTATTTATACTAGTAGCTATTTAGAAGGCTAAACTAACTTTATACTTATATTATCGTCGACTTACTTACTTAGGTATAGAGACTATACGTATAACTTAAAAGGTTACTAAGGATATAGAGATCTATTCTATTCCTACACTAGTATAAGGCGAGTTACTTTATAATCCTTGTAGAACTAGAAAGCCGATAAGATATAGACTAAAGACTGTTAACCCCGAATCTCGAGTTTAGAAGGTATATGGTCGTATGTATTATAACGTGTTTCGTATATCGCTAATAGTATATAGTAGTTACAATTATAGTACGATTATGACTAACGAGGCTTCTCAGTATAAATTCTATTACCTGTTAGTTAAGAAGAGCTGTGCGTAGACTTATATTAAGTACCTATAAGCCTTCGTCTATATATAATATAGTGTTAAAATTAAGAAGTGGCGGCTAGATAGTAGTAAAGAATACTCTGTTAATAAGATTAAGAACTATGTTAAAGAGTTTAAAATTATTAAGGAGATTACTATACTACGCTTACCTAAATAAGACAGACTCGCTAAACGAAGTATCTATATAGTTATCGAGAGATAAAGAAGTGTGATCCTCGATTAAGATATCAATCCGAAGCTCTAGGGTAAGCTACTACACTCTGTTATAGAGATTATAAATAAGTTAGTAAATACGATTCTAAAGGGTGTAACACCGTATAAAGCTTACTTTAACGCGGTCTATCCTAGTAAGGATAACAAGCCCTTAGTTAAGCACTTTCGAGTACTCGGATACTAAACCTTTATATATATTCTAATTTAAGATCGAATTGCTAGTAAGAAACTTAAATCTCGAGCTTATACTAGTGTTCTTGTTAGTTATAAAGGTAGTCGGATTTAGAAAATTTAGGTTCTCTCCCTTAGCGCTTTTAGTCGACTAGATTAATCTTTAGATGTCCGATTTAACGAAGGAGGATTTATCTTAGGTCTAGATAGCGAATCCTACGACATAGTAACTAAGAATTATAACCCTTATAAGGAAGTATAAGAGCCTGTTGCTGTCCTTAATCCTATAACTAATCTATATCGTGTAGTATTCCCTCCTATAGCGTTTAACGAAGAGTTCGATCTCGAGTAAGGGATGTTAGAATTTGTTTAAAAGAACGTCGAAAATAACGATTCTAGCGATTCCGCGGTTAATAAAAATAATTCTAAAGGTTCTAAAGTAACTAAACAAGACTCTAAAGATAATATTCCGCCGCCGAGGGCTAGAGGTCGACCTTTAGGCTCGAGGAATAAAGTATATCCTCCTACTAATCCTTAGAATCGACTAAGAACCCGCCTATAGATACGCTAAGACTTAGATACCTTAGGCATTAACACTACTAAATTAACCTCAACCCTTACAACTTTAATTCCTAAACCTAACAACAACTCGGATTCTATAGTTATTAACTTGTTTCTACACGCTATTAAAGATATTAACATTGTTTTCGATGATCCTTAAACTTTGTAAGAGGTATATACTAGAAGCGATACTTATAAATAGCGCGCTGTAAAGAAAGCCGAGGACGATTAACTTAAGCGTAAGAAGACATAGACTCTCGTAAAGCGTAATATAATACCTAGCACCTTACGCTATTTACCTAGTAAATACGTCTTTAAGACTAAGCGGGATAAGAATAGTAATATCGAGAAGTATAAAGTTCGCTAGGTTATTAAAGGTTTTCGTTAGGTCTATAAAATAGACTACCTCTAGACCTTTATAGGGGTGGTTAAGTTAACTTTATAGAAGACAATTATAGCTATTATAGCTGTTCTCAATCTTAAGATTAAGTAAATAGATGTTATCGGCGCCTTCTTAAATAGCGATATCGATAAAGATGTTTATAGCTAGCTACTACTAAAATAGTTTAACGACGCCGGTAATCTAGTCTTATAATAAGAGTTTATTATTAAGCTTAATAAGGCCTTATATAGCCTTAAGCAGTCTCTAAGACTCTGGTAATAAAAGCTTAGAGCTGCTCTTAAAGAACTTAGATTTAAACTAATAACCGTCGATAACTATATTTACGTTAATTCTAACAAAGACATTATTATTTATATATATGTTAACGATATACTTATTATGTCTAAAGTAGGTAGAAAGCTTTACTAGCTAAAGCTTAACTTACAAAAGCGCTTTAATATAGAAGATCTTAGACCTATACACTATTACTTAGGTGTTTAGATCACTCGAGATCGCTCGGCTTATAAGATTTACTTATACTAGGACGCCTATATTAAGCGAGTTCTAGATAAGTTTAGTATAGATAACTATAAGCTAGTTAACACTCTAATAGATACTTTATAATAGGACTAAATAGTACTATTATAAAAACATATATAAACTAATCTAAAAGTCGTTAAAGAATACTAATCTATCGTCGGATTAATTATATACACCGGCTGGCTTACTCGTCCCGATTTGGCATTTACGCTATTAGTGTTGTCCCGATTCTTAAACAACCCTTCTAAAGCTTATATAAAAGTAGTAAAGCGAGTTCTACAATACCTTTAAGGCACTATCGATCTCGCTACAGTTTACAGAGGTAGTGTTTTTAGCTCTATAGATATAATGCTTAAGGGATATTCTAACGCTAGCCAAGGTAATTGTAAGACGACTAGTCGTTCTACTTCTAGATATACCTTCTTCTATACTAGCGGTGTTATATTATATTAATTAAAGCGTTAAAGTTGTATAGCTTAAAGTACGACTAAAGCCGAGTTTTACGGTATTACAAAGGTAGTTATAGAGCTTACCTAGATACGCGAGTTGTTCTTACAAATTGGTTAAAACACTCCCGACGTTTAGCAAGTCCGCCTTTACGGCGACTACCAAGGCGCGTTATTAATATTAGAGAATTTAGAATTATACTAAAAGACTAAGTATTTTATATGCCGTTACTTCTACGTTTGCGAAACAGTTGAGTTAGGAATAGTAGACCTATAGTATATACCTATAGGATTTTTGGTTACTAACGGACTAACTAAGGTACTAGATCGTACGAAGTATAAGGAGTTTCTTAGGTTACTAAACTTAGTAGATTTGCCTCTCTCTCTTATTAATTAGTCTTATTTATAGTAGGTTTTTTTCTAGTTGTCTTATAACCTACAGTTATAGAAAAGGGGTGTGTTGTCAGGTGGGAGCCTGTAGGATGCCTGACTATTTCTATTTACTTACGGTTATTACAAATCAACGTCTCCCGCCGAGCGGGAGAGCGGGGTAGATGGCCCTAGCGCTAGCAGCGCTAGCATGTTAAATAGCCCTCCTGTAGCCAGAGACTTAGAAGTCTACCGCATCTAATACAACTATTTCCTGCCTACTTTGTTGCCCTCTAGCATCCACTGAATCTACTATAAGAAGACCTGGCAACAAAAGCTAATAAGATTACTTTTACGTCGACCTTTTATACTAAGTCCTACCTTCTAAAAGATTTAACTAAGTTAGTTATACCTACGTAGGACTTATATACTTATATCCCTCGCCGAGTTAGTACTACTATATTCTAGACTCTTATAAAGATAGACGATTCTAAAGTTTTTAGCCTCTTAATTTATAAAATTAATTAACGTCTTAAAGTCTTAGGCTATAAACCTAAACTTAAGGACGTTGACGCTCGCCTTTATTTAGCTTAAATAGACGACGGCATCTTAGGCTATAAACGTACCTTAAAATTTATAGACTAGTATTTAAACGAAGACTCTCGCCGAACCTCTTTTACCCTTATTAAAGACGTTCCTACAGACTCTAACACACGATTAGTTAAACAACGCGCTACTTCTATATACCTCGCCGGGGTTAGTATAGACAATATTTAGAAAGCCCTTTATCTAAAGAAAGTTGTCGACCTAGAACCACTTCTGCTAGGCTATTTAAAGCCGTTCCTCCCTATTTCTAGCTAGACGGATACTAACTCCTTACTACCTTATCGGGACTACGATATTTATATCAAGCTTAAGGAGGGAGTAAAACCCCCTTATAGACCCCTATATAATATGTCAGCTAACGAGCTTTTAGTACTCTATAAATACCTTAAAGAGTAGCTCGATAAAGGATTTATTCCTACTAGTGTTTTACCTACTACTTCTCCTATCCTGTTTATTAAGAAACCTAGTAGCGGCCTCCGGTTTTTCGTAGATTACCGACGGCTTAATAATATCTCTATTAAGAATCGGTACCCTATTCTATAGATTTAAGAGACTTTACAACGCTTAAGTAAAGCTAAGTACTTTATAAAACTTAATGTTATTACGGCTTTTAACTGTATCCGAGTTAAGGAAGGTAACGAGTGGCTTATAGCATTTAACACTCGTTACAGCTTATTTAAGTCTCTCGTTATACCCTTTAGGCTAACTAATACGCCTGTAGTTTTTTAGGCCCGGATTAATAAAGTTTTACGTCCTTTTCTAGATATCTTTTATACTACTTATCTAGACTCTTTAAGGATATGTATAGTATAGATAAGTCTAGAACCGAGTTAGACCCTTTTTAAGGACAGATTAAGTCTAAACTTAATTAATATAATTATATACCTTACTCGAGGGAAGTCTCTTTATCTAAGTGTATAATTAAGGATAATAGACTTTACTTTTAGGACCGTCTTTATATCCCTAATATAGAACTCTAAGTATGGCTTCTTTAGAGAGCTTACGATTCTGTCGAAAGTGGTTACCCTAGAAAAAATAGGTTACTTAAGTTAGTCTCTCGGTTTTATTAGTAGCCTCGCGTCTCTTCAGATATCGAACAGTTTTATAAGGCTTACGAGAATTGTACTCGGAATAAGCTCTCTTAGCTTAAGTACTAAGGAGCTTTAAAACCTTTACCTATACAGATTCAGCGGTAGAAGAATCTCTCTATAGACTTCGTCGGGCCGCTTAAAGAGGTAGACGGCGCTAATTCTATTATAGTAGTTTGTAATAGACTTACAAAGGATCGTCACCTATTTCCTTGTTATAGTACTATAACAGCCGAAGACTTAGCGCGGTTATTTCTTTATGTTTAGAAACTCTATAGCCTGCTAGATTCTAAAAGATGTAGGCGCTAGGCTCGCGAAACGTAGGCGCTAGAGCGCTAGGACGAAGTTTTAAGTCATTGCGGGATCTAGGCTTATTTGCCTTAGTACTACATACGAACGACAGGAACTTTGCATAGTTGTACAAGGCATCAGATTTGAGTAGTACTAGACTAGTAAGAACAGGGTAGATACCCACCTTCAAAAGTAGTTATACTCGGTGAAAGGGAGTTTCGTCACGGTGACACTAGACGTCTTCTACAACCTTTTGGAGGCCTAAAAACCACTAGAAAATAAAGGAAAATCGATCAAATATTAAGGCTTTTAACGGCTCGTTGCTCTACCGGCTTGGCTAAGGCTCTATTCACTTACAATGTTAGAGCTCGATATCGTTCTAATTGAGGCTGATTTAAAGTGTGTGTAGGTCGTAAATAAGCGCTATTCTTAATTAAGAGCGTGTTCCGGCCCCTTTAAATTAGTCTCTACTCTAAGTAAACAGAACGACGATATTAAGACTCAATATCGTGTCGATCACTTATTTAATCCACTTAATGTTAAGTCTTAATATCGCTTTAGTAGTAAAAGCGAAAACAACCTCTAGAGTCTATAGGTTCTTTTCGACCTTAATATCCCGCCAAGACTCGCCTGCCACGAGTATATCCTACTACATTACTATAAAAACGTATCTAAATAGTATAACTATTAACTATAAGATTAATCAGCTTCTAAAGAGCTAGCTTAAATTTATTTCGTATTTTTACAATGTCTTTTGCAGCTGTTAATCCTAATATAGTAGTAGGTGTCCTATATAAGTAGACTACTCACTCTCAACGAGTATACTAGTGAGTGCGGACTTCGTACAAGGATAGAGCAAACACTATGCCTATTTTAGAACATATTGTCGCTTAATATCGTGTGGATGAAGTGGATTAGACCTATACGATATCGAGACAAAATATCGCCTTAAATAGGTATAGTGTACTTAGCGATATTCTAGGTGGAATATTCTAGGTAAACAGAACCTAAGTGATAGTCCTAGGCCCCCCCCCTAGTCGCCCCCTACACCCCCCTTACGAACCCTCTTTTATCCCTTATAACAGATAAACCTAGTATATATTTAAGGCTTTTTTATATATCGAAACCAAGACTTCCCTTTTATAAGTGTTGGTTTAACTATCAGGTCAATGGGACAAATATAAAAGTAATCCTATGGTTAGTATCATATTATATTCGTCTTATCTAATTAGGTGCTAGCTACTAGTCCTTAATATATCCATCAGAGCCACGTCACGTGGCTCCCTCGCTTGTACTCGCAAACACTCGTTTGCGCTCGCAAGCACGTATACATATCGCAATACGTCAGGCAAATTGCGATACGTCAGCTGTATTACAGCGTGTCAGTCAGTATATATAGCATAAGGTATATAGCCTACAATACATATGATACGTGTTAGCTACTCTTATATAGCATGAGGCATATAGTAGTACGTGTCAGCTCATATATACAATATACGTTTCAGTAAGGCATACAGCCTATAGCTAGGGATAAGGGGTAACGCGAGTAGTCAGCCTACGCAGGCAAGTGCCTGCGCTACGAAGCGAGGCTTGGCAAAGGCATATCGCAACAGTAAGAGAAGGTGAAAAGTAAGGCTTTTGAGCTAGACTTTTAAGACTTAACTTAAGTACTTAGTTAGCCACAACAACAACCCACTTCTACCCGTCCTAGCCCACTAAAGATGGCACTAAGCTAGGGCTCCCCTACCCTCTAAACCACAACGAGCGAAACACTTAAAACTTTAATCAATTTTACCCTACACTTGTATTACAACTTTTCTAGGGTGAAAAAAGGCCTTAAAAAGTTGTAGAAGACGTCTACTATACACAGTAAGAGCAAGGATTAATCAATCTTGATTATGCCCTAACGAATTGGAATATCTAGATTCCTGAAATGGGTATTAGAGGGGTTATTTCGTTCTTAACGACCTATTGACCTCTAGAACGACGCGAAAACAAGAAGGAATTCATATCTATTAAACAATTTAGTAAGGGGTCAACCTATTCCTACTATCGATTTATACGGGTTGAAGGATATGATTTCGTGTTCCTAGAACTAGTTAGTATTGAAAGCTGTGCTTAGGGATCACGATTTTAGGGATCTAACCTCTACGCTATAGCTATACGATGCACTCTATATTAGGATTCTAGCTAGACTACTCTCTATAGATGCCTGCTCTATATAGCGGATATATAGAAGGCGTTCACACCTGACTTTATAGATCTGTCTAGTCTATATATATATGTTAAGGGGGAATAATAAGTATAAATGAATAATGAATGTATTTTTACGCCGTAAGGAGCTATATCTATCTAGGGAGTATAATTATAGCCTAGACCTCCCGAGGGGTATAGGGGCGTACTAAGCTAAGGACTGTTATATATATATCCTATTCTAAAGCAAAGGAGCTAAAAACGTAGGTGGCTAAAAAGACTCCTCTTAAATAAACCCAGGTCCCTGATCCTACGGTGTTATAGTGCTATATAAGCTAAAGAAAGCATTTCATACGTACGCTTAGCTAATACCGGGTGGCTATAGACCTGCTCCTCTGGTTAAGATAGATAATAGGTAAGTCGGTCTCTACGTATCCTAATTAATTGACCCAATTTATTCTGTGCCGTACCCTACTAAAAGTCGATAACACTACTACTTTTATATATATATTTATTTATTAATTGATAAGATACAATCGTCAAGGGCTCAAGGCCTTATAGAGGAATAGAATAGACAATTTTAGTTAGTGTTACTATATAAAAAGTATAGTAAATACCTAAGGGTGGTGGTGTCATAGGTCTAGGAACAAATTAGGTCGGTTAATTAGGATACGTAGAGGTCGGTATAGGATTTCCTAGGTTTACTTATATTATATAGTACGAGACAATATAGTCGATCGTGAGGCTAACCTACTAAAAGCCCTTAGCACGTACAAAGGAGCTATTCGCGCTAGCGTATACCCCTCTCCCCTTTACTCTCTACCCCTCTCGTCGCCCCTTCTGTCTTTAACTTTAAAGTATAGTTACCCCCTTCTTCTCTATAAAGTGTCCTTATACCCCCTTAAATACCTATCCCCGCCCTTCCTCCTTTGTAGTGTCCTTCTAACTGGGGTATATATTCGCAAAGGTATAATATATTTAGAGGCCTAACGTAGTAGAGGCGTATATTCGTAAGAGAGAAGGCTGTCTCTAATAGAGGAGAGAACGCGATTTATAGTATTAATTATAAGGAAAGGAAGGAAGAAAATAACATAATAGCCCGAGAAGTCGTGTTTTTACGTCGCCTACAGTTAATTGTACGCCGCTTGCTTTTCGAGTAACTTAATCTTAGCTCTCTAGACTAGGGCAAGCCCTAGCTAGATGTTCGTAGGATACACCGCGTACAGGTGTTGCGTCTTCGCAACCCCTAATTTAGATGGTGCGCGCACTAAAAGTCTAAAAGCCGACTTTCCGATTTTGCACCAGAGGGTCGGTAACGCCCACCTTATACTATCTTAAGGAAAGGTGTAAAAATGTGGAATGGGAAGTGGGATATGATATATAATATATGAGATTCTTGTGTTTAAGATCTTTTAGATTGGTGTTGGGATTGGGGTTTTGAGAGGGATAGGATACTGAGTTCTAGTCTACGTTTATATTAGAGTTGAGACTTTTATAGTTTGTGTTTTAGGGAGATAGTTCTAAGATAGTTAGACTGTAGGATGGGTTTGTAATTAGATCTTTTGGGGAAGATTGGTTGTATACTATCCTGTTTTTTGGACTATTTACTATTCTTGAGACGGTCTAATCTATAGGGATATAACGACGGTTACATATATGCCCCCTTTCCTTCAAGGTGCCCAAGCTGAAAAAGTGAACAGCAAAATATAGAACATCACAATACAAATCTCAAATTTGATACAATTCATATTCCACAACATTCACAAAATCATCTTTAACTACCACATCCTATTATCATTCAAACTCATTCCTCCTTAACAATCTTCTGATCATAAACCCCACTATCCTTCCCCCCATCCATCACAGCCCCATGCGACACCCTATCCAACCCAATCTCCCGATTAATCTCATCCATCCTCTCAAAATCCGCCTGCGCCGTGCCCTCAGAACCAAAGATAACATCCATCTCCTCAAGCGTAAGACGTTTCGTCTCGGGTACAAACCACCAAACAAATCCTGCACCCATGAATGTTAAGATTCCAAAGACGAGGTAGGTACCATATGAGATTCCCGAGATCATATCCGGTGTAACCTAAGAAATTAGTATATTTTATTTAAATGATATGAGGTGGGTGGGGGGAAGGGGGACAGGAAGACTAACCTGTCCAACAATAAAATTATTCATCCAATTACTACTAGCCCCCAAAGCAATCCCATAAGGACGATTCGAAAGCGGCCAAATCTCCGCGACAATAATCCACGCACAAGGTCCCCAACTATATCCAAAATGGATAACGAATAACCAAACCATGGCCACGGCTCCCCATCCCGCGGCTTGGTTGGTCTCCCAACTATCGCGGTATTTCGCTACGATGCCTGCGATTATTATGTGGCATGATGCCATGCCGATTGCGCCGATGGTTAGCATTGGTTTGCGGCCGATCTTGTCGATGTAGAGGACTGAGGGGACGGTGGCGAGAAACATTACGATTCCGACGACGCCGGTGGCGAGGAGGGAGGTGGTGTTGGAGCCCATTCCGAGGGATTTGAAGATTGTTGGGGCGTAGTAGAGGACTGCGTTTATGCCTGTCCATTGTTGGAAGAACTGTGGGGGGAAGAGGTGAGTTGGTATTACTTCTTGTTATTATAAATATGTATTCAGGGTTGTAAAAAAGAGGGATTCAGCAAGAACAATTAGAGAAGAAGAGTATATCTACTCCCTCCCAATCCCCAAAAATGAAAAGAAAGTTTGGTAGAAGAAAGGTATCAGGGAGCTACTCACCATAGTAACCGTGGCAACGATAACCCGTTTAAACATAGCCTTAGTCTTAAACAACGACCCAATAGCAACAAACTGCAACTTAAAAACATTCCACGCCGTGGGTTCCTTAAGATGCGGGAAATGCTCCGCAACAGTCCTCTTCTCAAACATACTCTGAGCTTTAATCTCCAAGAATTCCAGCTCGACAAGTTCATGATCCTGCGGAAGGTCTCTCAGATGCGCAAGAACCTTTCTCGCTTCCGCCTCACGGTCATGATGGACCAGCCAACGGGGCGAGAAGGGCATGAATAGAATGCCACCGAAGAGAATCACTGCCGGGAAGAGTTGTAGACAGATTGGAACGAGCCAGGCGGCTTCGGCTTGGGAAGAGCCGGTTCCGCCGATGTAGTTGGTTCCGTAGTCTATCCAGAAGGAGATCATTATTCCGAAGCAGATGGCGAGTTGTTGGAGGGCTATTAGGGAGCCGCGGACTTCTGGGGGGGCGACTTCGGCGTTGTACATTGGGACTATCATTGAGAGGGATCCAACGCCCATTCCTCTGTTATTATCTTGTGTTAGTATATATAAACATTCCTCTCATAACTCATGAAGACAGTAATATTATCGTACACTGTACTTTCACGTTCTCCATAGAAAGAAAGGGACTTACGTAATAAACCTCCCCGCAAGAATCGAATTATGTTTCCCACTCATAGCAGTCGTCTGAATCACAACACCTACAATGAAAACCCCAGTCGCAAAAAGGATCCCTCGTTTCCTAGAGAAGACCTCCGCCATGAACCCGGAAAGTAAACAGCCTAACCAAGCACCCAATTCGAGAATCGATGTTAACCACCCTTTCCGCGATTGGTCCTCGGGTAAATCGGTGTCGTATCGACCCATGTGGTCTTTGAAGGATTGCATTGTTAGGACGCCGGAGAAGACTCCTTGGTTGTAACCTTTTTGTGATATGTGGTTAGCTGAAGTATGCTTGAGATGTGTTTGAGATTGTGTGATGGAAGGGATGGGATGGGATATACCATAAAGAAGTCCGCCAATACACGCAAACATTGCGATACTAAAGACTCTGAAGTTCTTCACCAGGGCCCTGGGACCACTTGCTCCCATCAGGGTTTGCCGTCTGATTAACGCCGCATCGTAGATACCCGGAGCAGCAGCACCTGAGACCATTTTCGCAAAGTAAATATAAGATTCCCTTTTGAACAAATTCGAATCGAAGTTTCACTAACTAAACTGGGGAAAAAAATATGAAAATTGGATAGCTAGAGAGCAGTAGAGTGAAACATTGTATATGGATGTGATGGGATGGGAAGGGACGAGGAGGTCTTATATCATCTAGTACTGTACCTATCTTTATCTCTCCTTAAGAATCGGCTCGTCTGGTAATAGTATTCTTGGGAAACTGTAAGTAGCTCCGGCTAAAGGAAAGCTTTGGATAAATCCAGATCCGATCCGATCCAAGTCCCAGACACATCCCATTATTGGACAAAAATACAACTTAACCCCCATCCATTCATTAGTCTCGTACTGTCTTACAAAAAAGGGCACTAACTAGCACCTCGCAAAACCCCCCCAACCCAATCCAACATAACCCGACTCTCATGGCCGTCCCCAAATTCAGCTTTGCTCTGCATGGCGAACTACCTAGGTATACTGTACTGTACCCAAGTCGTTTGTCGACCCGTCCGCGCAACCCCGCCATGGGAATCCCACCTTACCACGAGCCGTCCCATAAATCTGAGTCCCGGGTAAATGCATCGCTTATGTGGGGTATGGAGTTTGGTGATCATTTCTATGGCTGGTTAGAAAACTTCAAGATTATCCTATTATTAACCAAACCGTTAAGCTACGGTAACCTCAGCGCCAGGATACCCTTGTTCTGTGCGGAATCGCGATGAGGAAAATGAATGGGGTAATCAACCTAGATTGCGGGGTACTGTACCACGACACGACTGGCAGTGCGTAGCGAGGTGTAATATATACTGGTACTCGTATATACTGGTAGTACGAGGACGGACTGGGATGGAGTCAGTATAATGCGTGGACGTTTCTAACGAGGGTTGTTTATTGGACCGGTTGAAGAGGTTGTAGGTTGTCCGATAACGATCTTGACGTAAAAGCGGCCTTTTGAGATTTCGGGGTTTTTGTTGGTGGTGGAGTTGAAGATTTTGGGTGGTGTTTGGGAAGTCTGGGTATGGTACGAAGTGGACGGCGAGGACGGCGAGGGCGGATGGAGGTGGCGTTTTTTTGGTCATGGGAGTGGCTGGAACTTTGAGGTTGATGAAGCTAAGTTCGGGTTTTGAGAATTACCCTGCTGACAGATGGATATGACACTTTTTTGCGGTGACTGGGAAGATGGGATGGTTCTTGATTTTCATGTTTGGAATATTGAGGGAGGGAATGGTATACTACAGCGGATCTCGAACTAGAGCACGATGACCTCGGCTCGTGAGATGTATCTTAAGCAGGTAGGGTAGGGTGAACGAATTGACTTTTGCGAATTTCTCGTCTTTACGTATGTTAACAATAGGTATTGCATCTGCCGATCCTAAAAATCTTGAAAACTTCATACATCAGGGGATTTCTTATGACAAGTATTGAGAAAATTCAACGAAAGTATAGAATCGAGGACCTATTTGTTAATGTCGAAATCTCCTGGCTAGCAGTGAGTAAACAAGAAGTCTGAAGTCGCAGCCACCAACTCCTTCCTGATTCCCCCTTCGAGGTTGACTCGTTGAGTGCAAATTACTAAACTAAATATAGGTATCCAAGTAATTTCGGTTGATGTCTTTTTTATCAAAAGATTTGAATAAATTGATAGTTTGAGCAAAGATACGATTATTAGAGCTCTACTTAGTACCGCTTTTTCTGTCCATCAATAAACTAAGCCATTTTGTGAGTCTACTGATGATGTCTAGCAGAAGATATTCATTATTTAATCTTACAGCTAGGGGGGGGATCTTCGCTTACGGGTCCGGGCCTGGAATGATATGAGAGGAACCCGGCGCTGAAGGGAACTTTACTATAGTCTATCCTATCCCAAACACGATGTCCTCGACGTTCGGGGTTTGGTGTGGTGATTCGTAGTACTACATGGGAATTGGAATGCCGGAGCTGCTCCGCCTGAATCTGGATTCCTGACTATAGCATATCCCCACCTACACCTTGGATAGTTCTATATCCTTAATTCTACATTCTGTTCTATCCCCGCGGACGACCTATTGATTTGACTACGGATTCAATGATACACATGAAAATGAATGGTTTCAAAATCGTATGTCTATATGCCAAGCTAAAAGTTTGTGAGTTGCAAAGTCCATTTATATGCCGAGGAGGGCCACGTGAGTGCCCCCCCTTCTCCACCAGCACCTTGAGTCACTACTGGAATTGCGACAGAACCTCATAAAATTCTTCTCAGGCTTCCTTGATATGACAAATTAATCTCGAAAGTTGAAGAATAATGTGCTGGTAGTTAGTCACGTGTGAGGGGCTTATGTTTAATTTATCTTTGTTTTCCTTGTACCCTGCTTCTATTCCTTCAACATCGCCGGTTTTGGTCATATACAAATAACGAGATACTTTTCCGACTCGAAGGTTGTCCGTTCGCGGAAGTCTTCGTCACAGTTCGGCTTCCCAATATTTCTAGAATTTTCAATTCTCATTCACGATGTACGCGTTTGAGTTTGGCAATGTCGAGGGCAAGGTCTCCCGGTGGCGTCAAATTCTTGACGCCAAAGATTTCTGGAATGTAGTTCATTTCTGATAGCATCCAATGAATCCCGAAGAATGCTGCCCACTTCGCGCTTTTTTCTTTGTTCTCGCATCTACCGCGTGCCTTTCACGATTCTTCATGGCCTTTGGTCGCAATACCTCCTCCTCGTCGACAAAATCCACTACCCTAAGAATCGTTTTATTGCATTATTGAATCAGTGAGCCAGAATGGTGCGGCAGGGCAGCAATTCCTCGTCTAGGAAGCGATCAAGGGTAACAGAAAATGATGCCCATCGAGATGTCGAAGAGCAGCCAGCATCAAAGAAGACCCAATTTGGAATCTTCCCAAGGCTCATGAGTATGTTTGGAGCTGTCGTCAATGATCCGACGGAGTTTGAAGAGGCTGTTCGACAGAGTCTCCCACCTATCAGGTCCGAGGAAGGGCCCCCTCCGATGACAGATCGCGAGAGGAGCGCCTTCATCGCAAACAAGATTGATGAACGCCATGCAGAGATTCAATCCAAAGAGGCGGATGAAGCACTTCGTGATCCAAATCGAAAGATGGCGTGGAATCCGGACATCGACCCTGCCGACGACGACTGGATTGACTTTTTTGATAAGGTACACGAGGAACTCACAAAGAAAGCTGTGATAGATGTTCTTCAGATGTATTTCGAAGAGGGCCAGATCGCGATGATTCAACCTATGGGACTCTACGGAGCGGCGTTACAGATTCAAAACGAACATGCTGCGCTGTACAAGGCAAATATTACAGAGGGCGGCAAATACTTTGGATGTGGTGATAATCTCACGACGAAATTAACAATGTTGCACTTTGGTTTGCCAGTAGAACCAATGACAACAAGCAACATTTTTAGAGCTGGAGAAGCGAAGGACGATGACAACTCTCCTGACCCTGAAGATGAGATGCAAGATAGAGTTGAGAGAATCTACTACGCCGAAAAGCCTTTGGAATTCTTGGACACTTATTGGGAAAGAAGCTATGGATTGCCCATTTTGCGACGTAAGTATGTTGCCATAGGTGGATAGCCTTTACTAATTGAAGGCAGGAATTCAGCCAGTGAAAATGAAAATGAGAGGCGGTTCTGGCTCTCCAGAGGACATCAGCCATTCTGATTCCCAACCCGGAATTGTTCAGATGCGTGGTGGTGCAGGTAACCCAAGGACATCGCCAAAGAAAAAGTCCACTAGCTCCACTGGCAGATCACCTACAAAACAAGCTGAAACTACAGTAGACGAAAATGGGGATCTTACGCCAGAAGATGATTTCCCACGTCCTCTTGGTCCTAGAGATAACTTCAATAGGGAGAGGATCTTGAAACAGAGGGCAGCAGAGATCAAAATACCAAAGTATGATCCCTGGATGGCAGAGAAACGCCGACAAGATCGCCTGCAAAGAGAATCTTATTTCAAAGATCATCAGGCGATACTTCCAGGCCAAAAACCCGAACCACCGCTCTTCGGAATGGTACGCGAACTTATGCTCAATGTCACTGATGCGCAACCTACAATCTACAGTCAACGATTGACTCCAACGGACATTAACGCCATCCTGGATGAGAACCAAAGCGCAAGAAACAAGATTCTTGAGCGAATGGACGTCTGTGTCTTGTGCGATAAATCGTTCGAAAAGTTTCAACGCAATGACTGGCGAACACACTTGGCGCAGCATGCAGAACAAATGGCATCTGCTGGAAAATGCCCCATTTGCGCAACCGAACAATGGACCCTGATGAATATGGATCAAAAGAAGAAGCATATCGCTTACCATCAGGATTTGGGGGGATTTCGGCATGTCATGTGGGACGTTGACAAATGTCCAATTTGTGAGGAGCAATTTTCTAGACTTGGACATGCTGAAGATGTTATTTATCATTTGGCTGAGCATCAACCCGGTATTCTTCGCTTTTGCGATCGATGTGGTCTCGAGAAGTCCGCGTGTTCTACTTCTGAACTTCAAAGACATAAGATAATGTGTATTGATGGGCCAGAACGGACTGGAAAAGACCCCGAGCTCATGTTCTGTGAACTTTGTGGCAAGAATCGGACAGATGAGGATGAGGAGGGGTTGATAGAACATAGAAAAGCTTGCAGCTCCCTCAATCGCGGGTCTTTCTGTCGAAAATGTGGTCTTGATATGACCCCCTTATCAGCGGAGAATCGAAGCCGCCACGTGGGGCGTTGCAAGCCACCAAGGGGAGTTCAAGGGAAACATTGTCAAAGATGCGGTAAAGATAAGAGTGTTTTGGACAAGGCTGGACTCCGGATCCATGATAGAACTTGTGCCTACAATGAGAAGAAATATCCTTCAGCAGCGGAGTTGATGGAAGGTTTGTGACTCTATCACGGTCTTACTTCAAGGCGGGTAACCTAACTGAATATGCAGAGATGAAAGCAAAGATCGAGAGACAGGACGAACTTCTCAGAAAGATTCAGGCAGCGGCTGTTGAAGGTATGTTTTATTGAACGACATTAGGCCAGAAATAAGACTAACCGTGCCGTCCAAAAAGAGAATTCTACAGGAGTCGGATTGTGTCCTCAGCAGGGTTGTGGTGTCGATTTAAGTAATTTTGCTGGCTATCAAATCTTCCAGCATATGTCGACACATTTACGAGACACGAGTCTCAGACCACCCTCTAATTCATCAGAAAGTGAAATGGGAATTGTTATTTCAGATGATGGCGGGGACCATGTGCCTGGCAACGAAGACAATGACGCCGAAGAACCTCCACCACCGAAAGCTTCAATTTTTGGGAAGGCTCGGACTGCCAATGACAAGACTCCTGCGACGAAGACAGCTAGAGTCCCTTCTTCTACAACCAAAGCAGCAAAAGTGCCTGCTAGCATTAAACGTGGGGCAGCTACTACCCCCAAGCCTAAGCCAGTTGGTAGAACTGCCGCGACTGGGACTCCTGCCACTAACGCTAAAAGCCCGACCAAGAAGGCCGCCACATCTGGGACACCCAAAAGGAAGAATTCAGAGAATGTCAGTTCCATTTCCTCGGATGGAGATGCATCAGACTTTCAGCCTGCGCCTGATGAGGATGATGTTGATGATGACTACGGCATGGACAGTAGTAGCCGGAAACGCAAGCGCTATGTCAAAGTTGGAGAAGATGAGGAGGGTAACCCGGTGTACAAATCAGAATCAGAGGGCACACCTTTCGATGAGGGTGGAGGTGAGAAACGAAAGACCAAGGAAAGAAGGCTCTACAAAAGGTTTTTGAATAAAGATGGTCAATGGGTATATCAGACTGATGTCTCGGATGAGTCAATTCCCTCGGATGAAATTTCTTCGGAATACACGGATGACGGCTCACGTATACCTAAAGGAACGCGAGGTGATGATGAGCGAAGTGCGTTCTTGCTTGCAAAGAAGGAGAAGAGGAAGATGACACAAGCGAAAACCAAGGCACCTACGAAACGAACAGAATCTCCTGCTGAGTCCATAGATAACCCCAAACAGACGCAAAAGAAGAAGACGTCTGCTAAGACCCCTTTTAAGCCAACAACCAAAACACCTGTCAAGAAGGGAACTGTCCAGCCGACAACCAGAACTCCCAAAGTGACAGTTACTGCTGGCAGCGACGACAATCCGTTCAACCCTGACGACAATCAAAAGATGACCGCCAGTGCGGCGAGGCTAGCCTCGGTAGCTGAGGACTTCGAGAATGACCCCGACAGCAGGGACGAGGAAACTGGTCTGACTTCTTATGATGAACTTGTTGGTGGGACCTCTACGAGGACTGCGTCTGTGGTGTCTGGGCGTGATAATGACGACGACCAAGATCCTCTTACTTTAGACCCGGACGAAACCATAACCCCCGAATCTCTTCCAATTCCTTGGGTGTCGCCAATTAAAAAGCCCCCAGGTCGTATTACGCGTGCTACTCGTACAACTACGGCTGCAGCTAAGAGAACTCCTCGTGTTACCAAGAAAACTACCCCAGCGCCGAGTAAGGCAACTGGACGGAAGCCTGGGGTCCCAAAACCACCTAAACCTTCGAAGAAATGAAGTTATTGAAGTTTGGGATTTCGTTTTTCTTCCCTTGTGATTTTCTGACTTTACTGTTCATTGGGGGCGGATTTGGGGTGGTTGTTTGATGGAAGTAATTGAGGTTGGAAGTTTGGGTTTTGGGTTTTGTTTATTAGGTCTTTTGTGAATTAAATCTTTCTAATATACCTTTCTTTCGTCCTTTTTTGTATACAGTGACTCTGCAGGTAATATTGGTACACTAGGCTATTTCGCCCAAGTACTGAAAGAAAACGGGTTCCGTGGTACGGAGAACATCATTCCAGGTCCCGTGGATTTCAAGTATCCATCATTTCCCCAAGTCCACCAACACCTCAAAACCCAGACCTACATTGCCAAGCGAGCTTCCTCGCAATTGTCAGGACAACCACAAAAAAGGCATTCGCACTCCAGTACACGCAAATCAGATCGGTCGATCCCGACCCAAAAGCAGTTCGCCTACGCCAAGCTATCATTGTCTGTCTCTAGGAATGTATTGCTACCAGCAACGCCAAGCCACCAAACGGCGTCCCATAGCCGAATTCAGCTTCTTGGTTATTGTTCACAATAACAGACAAGCAAGTCTCTGCAAACGGAAGATGCAAATTTGTTTATTTAATAACAAGGGTTCGCCACTCTAGGTTTCTTCCCTTGTAATCATTCAGCGTCATCATCTGTTAGATACCCGCTGTGAACTTTGCTACGCAGATTTCAATATACTCGCTAGCCAATCAATACATATACGTACACGAATACATACACAAGCACCTCACAACTATCACCATGGGTACTGGAACAAAAGTCGTCTCCGTCCTACTCCGCTTCTTCGAGCTGTGCTCCGCCGCAGTAGTCGCAGGAGTAGTAGGCAATTTCATCCACCTCGTCCACCAAGGCGACGGGCACGTGAACTCCAAACTGCTCTACACCATCTCCCTTGCCGGCATCTCACTCTTCTTCTCGATCATCTTTCTCTTCCCCGCACAATGGACATTCTGGGCTTTCGCACTCGACTTCGCACTCTTCGTCATGTGGATGGTCTGTTTCGGTCTCCTCGCTGATCTGGGAGGTGGCCATACATGCACCGCTTACTGGCAATGGAATTACTGGGGTTACTACTGGGGTGGTTATTGGAGTTATCCTGATACGGTTACTTCTGCTGTTGTTAATTCGGCGGGGTGTAATCAGTGGAGGGCTACTATGGCGTTTGTTTTCCTTGGTGGATTTACTTGGTTGTTGAGTTCTGCTTTGGTGAGTTTAGATACCCTTTCCTTTCAGACGAGGGTTTTTGGAGGGATACTAATTGCTTTTAGGGCGTCATTGCTGTTGCCTCTCATAGGGATGAGAAGAGGGAGGGGGTTTCTAAGGTTCATAAGAAGAACCAGGTCGTGACTGAGACTACGGTTTGAAGCTTCTTAATACTGATTTCTGGTATTTTTCTTTGTTTGGTGTTTTATGATATCCTTGGGTTGGGTTGGTTATGGTGTTCGGAGTTGAATATTTGCTTTGAAGTTCGGACATAATACTTTGTAATGACTTAGGATCTTGACTTTTAAAATAATGGTAATTTTGTTATAATATAGATGCGTATTCGGATTGTTATTAACCTACTATTGGTGCATATTTGAGTAATGGGTTCTACATGTTTTTAGTCGGATTCAGCACCCCGGGTTTGCAAACCTTTCGTACAGTTCTGAAGGCGATATGGTGCTATTGGTATTTCTTCCATTTAACTGTTGTCACGTGAGGCGCCCTCTTGGCTCACGTCACGTGG
The DNA here is from genome assembly GCA_900536425.1 of Hymenoscyphus linearis. Classification (NCBI taxonomy): domain Eukaryota; kingdom Fungi; phylum Ascomycota; class Leotiomycetes; order Helotiales; family Helotiaceae; genus Hymenoscyphus; species Hymenoscyphus linearis. The sequence goes on along the minus strand of UNPR01000261.1, from coordinate 42,655 downwards.
TACACTCCACCACCCGTGTGCCTGCCTGCTGCCTTGGAATAACCAAAGAGCAGGCGCACCAAAACTATATATACAGAGGCTCTCCCTCTTAGATTTAGACAAGCTTTACACTCAATTTTATCACTTCTTTATAAATACTCGTATTCCGTCATCTGTGAGCTTCCTTCATAACTTTACACTTTCGTTTTTGAGAATTTGAAACAATATGCTGGCAAATCAATGGCTGTGACGAGTAAGGACTCAGGAGCGCCAGAGATCTTTCTTTTCGTCAGTTGATTCGAAGGACGGCGGTCGGGGCTCGGTTATGGAAGGGGTGGTTTCAAACAACAGTGATCGACTCATAAAAGGTTCTGGGTCCGTGATATATTCCTCTAAGCTGGAGAATTAATCTCTATGTAATATCACTTCCATTGAAGCCTTGTAATTTCTAAGTGCCGAAACCTATGGAAGGAAAAGAAGAAGCCCACATGCCTTGACGGGGGTATTTCACGTGACAATATACAAGTCACGTGTGGGCTCGATACTGGATATTCCTGCAGGTCTAAAAGAAGTCTACAACTGAATCCTGTGTTATATTTATATTCCGAGGGATGAGTAAGTCTTTTCCGGATCCAAAAAAGCTCGAGAACTCCCTTTTTAAAACCGAAAGGTAGATTCTGCCACAAACTCACGCCAAGTTTATAAGTGGGGCTCTAGTCTTCACCGCTTTCCAATTTTCAATCTTCGGATCAGATAAGATCTTCACCTCCTGTGACGTACCTATTGGTGATATGGTTTGTGGATACTGCATTTAGCCATGCTCTTATCGATCATTTTCATTCACATCTGCGTCTCTTTAGCATCAGCAGGAAGCAGTTTACCAAAAGATGAATACTGCGTTGTAGCTTGTCAGCAAATCCTTCATGGTGTACGATTTAATAACACAGCTCCGAAGACCGGAGAACCATGGGCGGCTTGCAGGAACGAATTGGAGTTTGCATCTTTGTACTTGTGCAACAAATTATATTGTACGGAGGATGAACGGAAAAGGGGAATCGATGGTTTGAATGAGCGATGTCGAAAGGTTTCTAATGCTACGGCTCCGCCGTATTCTCTTATCGATGGGTTCACGGATGATGCTATCTCAGGGCTTCATCATTTAGAGGTCGAAGAGGTGATTAGGGAGGTATCAAGTACTTACAATGAAGTTCTTGTGCCGTCCAAAACGCTCTATGGCCTCGCTTGGAATACTCTGGTAAACAATTCTTCAAGTGACTTGGTTACCACCTGCTGACTTTGGTTAAAGGATGCTGTTTATTCCGAACTAGATATCCACGTGATATATGGCTTCGCTATGTATTATTTTTGGGTGGCAGTCATTTCAATAGGAGTATCTTCCCGTTTGATACGCCTCGCTCTCAACTCTATAAGTCGGACTCCAGCATGGAAAGAAATTCCAAGTGATCCCAACGTCGAAAACCCGGCCGCAAAGCGAATATATCATCCCTTCACTCTACTTAAAAGATTCATAACTGTACCTGCAACATTCGGTTTTACGCATGCTCAAAACATCAAATGGTGCACGATACCCACTCGCATCCAAAGTATTGCAATTGCAGCTTTTGTCATCTTAAATATCGTTCTTTGCTCTGTCAGTTATCGTGTTTTTGAAAATAATCTATAGTGAGTCTCTTCTCTGGTCGCTTTCACACATGTAACTAACTTTCGTAGCTGGCCACATATCTCGACTCAAATGTGGAGGTATGTCGCTGATAGGACTGGGATCATTTCAACTGCAAATCTTGCTCTCATTTGGGCTTTTGGGATAAGAAATAATACACTTCTTTGGTTAACTGGCTGGGATTTTGCTGCTTATAATAACTTTCATCGATGGGTTGCGAGAGTTGCGACAGTTGAAGCTGTTGTGCATTCTATCGCTTACACAGTCTTGATATTTCAGAGTAGGTTTTCTAACGAGCTCTCTGCTTCCTCAAGGGGGGCTCTTTCGAAGGTCATCTGCGTTCCAATAGCTGATAGTACATAGATGGAACCTGGCTAGCGGCGTGGAACTTTTACGTTGATTATTATCAAGGTAGATGGTTTGTTGCTGGCGTTTTGGTGGGTTTATCTTGTCAGTCTTGATGACCCTCTGACACAATCTAGGCAACAATTTTTATGGTGGCAGTATGCTGCTTCTCAGTTTATCCACTACGCCGCAAGTTTTATGAGATATTTCTGGTCTTGCATATCGTTCTATCCATTTTAGTCCTATTAACAATGTGGTAGTAAGTTATTTCCTCTCTAACCACCCTTGTTGCGAGCTAATCCTTTTCAGCCATGTAGAGATCTTCGATGGAGAGTACAATGGTTTCATATCGCCTTGCGTATTCATCTGGATTTTCGATCGACTCTCAAGACTCGCTAGAATCCTTCTATTTAACCGAAAATTCTGGAACACCAGAGCACAAGTCACTTATGATTCCACATCCAACATCATTCGTCTTGTCGTTCCATACTCAACATCATTCATTAAACCTCGACCCGGAACATTCTACTTCATAACTGTCCTGAACGACAGAGTATGGGAAAGCCACCCCTTCACACTCAGCTATTCAACATCTAATGTCACCTCTTCCAACGACACCTCATCTTCATCGTCTCATGGAACGATAACACCACCCTCTAGACCCTCAAGTCTCTCCCGATCCCGAGAAAACTCCTCAGAATCCCAAACCCTCCTCGCACAATCCCAATCCGAGGCCCCGCCCTCCTCAATGGTCTTCATAATCCGTCCGTATAATGGCTTCACGTCCCGTCTTCGGAGCCACGCAAACTTATCCCCCACACGCATCTTGATCGAAGGTCCTTATGGTGAAACACAACCTTTCAACAAGTATGCAAATATCCTCTTTATAGTAGGCGGGACAGGTATCGCTGTTCCTCTTTCTTACATGGATACGCTTTTAGAGTCTTCCACTACAAGCTCTATCAAAGTTATCTGGGCAGTACGAGAACATCAATTTTTGCATGATGCTATAACGAGAGATTTCAGAAGTGCGGTTGGGAATGAGAAACTTAGTGTAGAGGCATATATCACGCAGGACCGAGAAGACGATGAGGTTAAAGACGATTTCGGGTTGAAGGTTCATATTGGGAGACGACCTGATGTCTTTTCAGAGGTTAACGAGGCGGTTAGGGATTCAAGGGGAGGATCGTTGGCGGTTGTTGCTTGTGGACCGGGGATGATGGCTGATCAGACGAGGAGGGCGGTTGTGGGGATGTTGGAGAGGGGATATGGGAACGTGGAGTATTTTGAGGAGAGCTTTAATTGGTGAGGGGTGGGGGTTTTATGGGGTTCATGGGAGTTAGATTGGTTGTTTCTTGAAGACTGTTTATTGAGATGAGCAATAGGATCGTAGGAAAGAATATAAAATGTTTGTTCTATAGTGATGTATAGAAGTTGATACATGAAGCAGGTATAAAATAAACCCCCTTTCTTCCATAATTCAATATAATCGTCCCGTATTCATTCCTGACCCAGAAATCTCACGTCCTCGTTTTATTTCAATGCCAATGCATCATCGAAGTAACAAAATATTGTTTTCAGTTTTGTATTCCTGAATTTTGCCCCGCCTTGGCTCATAGTGTAGGAAGCATAGAAAAGCGATGAATGATTTTGCAGTTTGAAGAAACACCTGCAACCATGGTGGAATCAAACTTCACAGCTTCTACAGGGGTTTAACCTAATTTCAGTTCAAACTGGGGTTGAGTATAAAAATGAACAACAGTGAGTAGATGAAGAAAATCTTGGCATGTAAGAGAAGGAGAATCCAACAGAGCCCATCTTCAATTGGCCTGTTGAAGATCCCGATTTTGCTTTCATGCATCAAGCGGAACAATACAGGCTTTAGCCGTAATTTGCATATTAGCCTCGCTAACAGATACTATGATATTTACAAATAATGTAGTCGAGACTGACCCAGAAGAAGTACAAGACGGGCATACAGTATTCAGTTTTACTTTCTCTGAGCTATCTACTAATTAAGCCGTGAAATAATTGACGCTAAACTCGACTCAGAGGCTCACAACACTTCTTCTGGACTTGGCCACACAACTTCCCCTGCAGCTGCCTTTGTCGCGCCCCTTCGAGTACCTCTCAAGGTACATCCGAACTCGGACTATTCAAAAGGGAAGTAAAGTAGATTTTACAGAGATTCTGCATAGAGTCGATGCCTTTCTATAGCACTTGCGGTATTGCTTCCATCTGACCTTGAGTCCTAGCCTCCTAGGATGTGTACTTTCGGGCCTTCGAGTCGACTGTCGGAAAGTAAGCATGTTGGTTGCAGATGCCAAGGATTTGACATCGATTGTTGGAACTTGACCAAGTACCCCGCACGGGATACTGTAGTTCCTAGCGAGAGGCGAAGAACCAACACCAACAACAAAACTTCTCAGCTTATATGCATGCGACCTCCACATTGTCTCGATCGGGTTTATTGAAACTCATGTACGGAGTACCTTCCAATCCCATAAGTTTTCGTTGGCTAGACCAGCCCAAATTTTGCTCGGTTCGATCACGTGATAAAATATTTTCAAAAGGAGAGACGCCTTGAATCTGGAGCATTTTCCTCAAGCGCCTTACCCCAGACAATCTTATCAGCTCCTCAAAGATCCAGATATTTTTCTGCAACTTTATAGGGAGCGGTGAAGGGAGTTCGTGACCGTGCGGTACCTAAGCACTTGAGGAAATATCCACCCTGCTCTCCACTCTGGCCTTGGTAAAGCTTGGTACTGTATCGCATCGCCAAGGGGTTCAAGGGGTCCACAGAGCCTCATATCACTCACGTAATTTGAAAATTTGTACGATTGGTTCCAGGCTCTGACAGCTCCAAGTTCGAGGTTACCAACACTCTGGTTTTTGCATTTCATGTGGTTGGAGCCACGGTCTCATTGGGACGCTGTGGCGCTCAAAACTACCAATCAAGACTTTGTGTATAGAGTAATACCCGAGAAAAGGGTTTCTTGCATGGATGTGGGTTGCAACCTTACACATGTGCGGTTGGGTAAATGCCTTTCGCTTATCGTTTTGTGCTAGCGATAAGTGACAAATTGAGCGTGGGGCAGTTGTGCTCGTTCCCCATGAGAAATCAAGTCAGTTCGCACGATTCGAGTTTTTGAATTGACGCGAGAACGTTGAGGGGTTATCCAGTCAATTAGCTTAAGGCCCCAATATGACCAATTGACAGATGCCATGTCTCACACATGGGCGTAAATAAGAGTTCTTGTTTCAAAGCCAAGGTGATTTCCTGGAAGAAATAGTCCGGAAAAGCCTTCTGAGGCTTCCGTACCCTGGTAATAAGGTAGAGATGTAGACCAAGATCTGCACATCACCCGCGCTCGACAACAAAAGCGGCACTTAATGCCTGTTTATCTTGAAAGGTCGAGGTACTTGCTCAATAAAACCGAAACACGAAAACACGGTATCATGTAACTGCCGCTTTTATTTGCTTATCCTCGTTCTTTGATAGGTCTCCCCGCGAATGCAGTCAACCCACCGTTGGGCTCTCACGTCAGACATGCTTGCATATTTCTTGCCCATCACGGAATATCACCAGGTAGAGCTGGTGATACACGACCAGGTTGTGTCTGAGCTCGCTGTACAAATAAGTGTAACGGTCACCCCCTTCTAGCCCATCAGGGACTGCTGTGGAATCACTTTGTTCATTTCTCTAACGGCTTCCTGCATTTCAAATGGCAACCATGGATTCCAAGACCGTGGTCGCGGTTGAAGAGAAGTCTTTCGCTCAAGTCCAAGAAGTTTCTACCTCTACATCATCTGAGAGTCTGGTATTTGACGCAGCAGCTACAGCAAAATTGGTTAGGAAGATAGACTGGCATCTCATCCCTTTCCTCTCATTAATTTATTTGTAAGCTCTCTCTTTTTGACCCAATGAACTGCGCTGACAAAGGTAGATTATGTTTCCTGGATCGAACGAACATTGGAAATGCACGTCTCGATCATTTAGAGGAAGATCTGAAGCTCCATGGACTTCAATACAATGATTGTCTGGCCGTCTTGTTCCCATTTTATATCGCAGCAGCAAGTTATTTCTCTTTCTCGCTAGTTGTAACACAAAACTAACTTCACCAGGAAATTCCAAGTAACATTATGATGAAGCGTCTACCTCCCAGCGTTTGGCTTACCTTCATCATGGTTTTCTGGTCACTTGCAATGATCTTGCAAGGCTTTGTCAAGAACTACCAAGGACTGATGTAAGAACCCATCATAGTCTATTTCCCTCTCGCTAAATAAGGCAACCTTCCAATTGTATGTTCTAGTCATTGACTTTCTTTAGGGCAACGCGAGTTTTTCTTGGCATTTTTGAAGGTGGTTTGTTCCCAGGAGTGAACTACTATCTCACTTCTTGGTATCAGAGAGGCGAATGCGGCTTCAGAATGGCTCTTTTCTTCTCCGCTGCTACCCTGGCTGGCGCCTTCGGTGGAATACTCGCAAGAGGAATTTCAGAAATGCATGGTGTTGGTGGATTGTCTGCTTGGTCTTGGATTTTTATCCTTGAAGGGTTACTCAGTATCATCGTTTCGTTCAGTGCTTATTGGGCCATTTACGATTATCCTTCCACGTAAGTTGAGATGTCCTCAATCAAGTGAAATCTTAAATTAACTGTACCAGTGCCTCATTTCTTACCCCAGTTGAAAAAGTGGAGGTAGAAAGACGTCTCGCTGTCGACAGTGGTGGCTTGGCAGAGGGCTTCGCATACAAATATGTTCTTCAAGCTATCAAGGATTGGAAGATATACATTCACATGTTGATTTGTATGGCGGGATTCTGCCCCATCTACTCGTTTGCGCTCTTCCTCCCAACCATTATCAAGAACATGGGTTATACTTCAAATGAAGCACAACTGATGAGTGTCCCACCGTATGTCGTTGCATGCCTATTCACGATTGGTGCAAGTTGGTTGGCCGATCGTGTTAAGCAAAGAGGAGTATTCATGTTGGCTTTCCAACTTATCGCTATGGCTGGGTTTGGTATGCTTCTTGGCAGTCTCAGAGCAGATATCCAATATGCTGGTACTGTTTTGGCCGCCATTGGTATCTACCCACAAATCCCTCTTGGACTTGCGTGGAATGGAAACAATATCGGAGGCAGCTTAAAGAGAGGAACAGGAATTGCGATGCAGGTAATGGGAGGAAACTGCGGAGGAATCATTGCCAGTTACGTCTATCTCAGTAGAGATGGCCCTAAGTAAGTCCATATTCATCAAATCGGGATTCAAGCACTAACAAATCATAGATACACCACCGGCCACGGATTGCTGCTCGCAATCATTGGAATGGCATTTTTCCTTACAGCTTTCATGACGATCTATCTCAGGTTGGAGAACAGACGAAGAGACAAGGTGCTTGCTGAGTCACCTGGTACAACTTCAGAGGAGGATGAGGCAGATAATGCTTTATGGTTCCGGTATATTGTTTAATGATAGTAAGAGTCAAAGGCCCACGAAGGCTGGCTTGCTTTTTTTCCCATCGAAGGAAGATGGCAGAGATTTTACGACGTATATGTGGCGTTATACAAATAATTTCAGGGAATATAAATAGAATACGTGTAACAGTACTGTACTGGTTTTGAAGTCAGCCATGATTGAAAATCGTATTGACTAATCGTGCCGAAGGATAACTCGTATGACCGCACTTTTGTATTACAACGGGTATACAGCCCATCTCACGGCCTATATCCATATTACCCTTTTCTGGTCTCCAAAAGTCTAGAGTCGAACCAAAGAGGCAACAATATAGATATCCGAAAATGATTACAAGCAGCAACCAAGATAATACTCTCACAGCATCTTTTATTCCAATACAGCGATTTACTGTTGGGTATTTCTACCATGATGCTCCTTATTTTGATTGGGCGATAGGCAAGGTGGTGCAATTCCCGTGCACGTGGATTACTAAAGGCTTGTTTCATTCTGGAAGTGGGGTTATTGCTGTAAAAGCTTAAACCACAACGTGCAAGGTGCGGATGCCCAGAGTTGACTGTTTTTCGAGCTAAGAATTACCCACTATCCGTGCACATAACTTGGCGTACGTCTGCCGGCTGGGTACAATGAACTTGGAAATGGACAAATAGCGAGAAATGAGAAAGGGAGTAAGAGTGAAATGGAGACTTACAGCTACAGGTGCTTGTGTTGCTATTTAAGCAAAATAGGGACTTCTTCCAGGACTGGATGATCTAGTAGATCAACGATATAACACTTCAAATAAATTATCTGGAGGCATACCAAATACGCAATGATGCAGTTTTTCTGATTTTTAGACTTTCCGATGTTTCAACAACTTCAAATGAACTGAGGAGGTGGTCGTTTTGCGGGGGATGTAGGTGATTTGCGGGCATACTTGACATGAAGTTAGCGGGCGTATCGTATACTAGAGATTTAGGAAAGGAGTGTTTAGTAGAATTTAGTATAATATGAGGAAAGAGTTTACACAGGGGAGGGGCACCTCGGGGATAGCTACACCCTAGCAAAAGCTAGTGGTAGTAGTGGAGGAAGAGACTAGGGCAGGAGTAATATGTTACCGCCGGGGTAGATGATTAAGTGTTATGGGACTAGGAATATAATGGTAATGTCGTTCTAGAATTCTCGTAGGACCTCCCTTTATAGGAACTAGGAGAAGAGTGGTCAGACTTAGAGTTCTAGGTACTAGGCGACTTAGTAGAGCAACAAGACAACACTTTATCCAACACATTCTCTATGAGAAGACTGGATTTTACAGAGTCATACCTTGATGGCGGCCTCAATCCAAAACAGTTCCGCAACGACGAACCTAGAAAAAGAAGTCAAAGCGCAGAAGAATTGATATTCAGTCACATCCCTAGAATTGTGTATAGATACTGTACTGAGCAATTCGAGTAGATCTTATTGACTTGAGCTATCCTTGGCGAGACGATTTCTTTTACATTTTTAAAAATAAACCCCAGTGAAGACTCTTTCCGATGTTCGGAAATATAGGCAAAAAGGTACAGGGTATCCAACTTCATTAATACAAACCCATCCTCAAGTAACATCGAAAAATTCCTGAAGGGGAAAAAATAAGGCGTCGGGTTGCTGTGCGGTACTACAGTAAGCTCATTAAGCCGAAACTCTACGGTACGAAAAATAAAAGCCGAGCGCCATAGATCTATAAAACGACTACATTATACCAATATAAGAAAAGTTGATATTAAATAGCTAGCTTTAGGCTACACTAGGGAAATTATAAATTGACTTGATGGTTATAAGATAGTCGTTATATAGATTTAGGGCGCCCGGTTTTTGTCTGTCGTATTACGGTATTGCGAATTTTCGGCTTAATAACCTCAGTGCCATCCGAAGGAAGGGATGAACGTTGGTCCGGCGCAAAAAGATCAGCCGCACGGATATGACGCCTTACTTGGTCACCCTTTCTAAGCGAGTATAGTCATAAGAACCATGGAATGCATCAACCTCCAAGAGTTAGATAGCCTCAAATGAGTCGAAATATAACATAGCTAATATCAAATAACAGGTCATCCTTTAATTAAATAATATTCCGAATCATATTATGGTTCATGAGACGACTGTACTTGGCTATAATATTTCAAATATAGAGGTGGTTCATAGCGAACCGAGAAATGCTGGCTTAAGCGAGATGTAGTTATCTAGTCTTCCAGCAATCAAACAGCCTCGATTTTCAATCAAAGTAAAATTTGAAAAGAACAAGGTATCGCTATGTGATGGAATTCGTAATATGAGACTAATATTTCTTTTTCCTTGCACGGATATACAGGGATCTAGATGCTGACATTCCAGCGGCGTAATTTACTCAGACGGCATCTCTGCTTATTCTCCATCCAGTATAAAGGGTACCTTTTCTCCATTCTGTTCTTCAAGCTAAACTGCCTCAATGATCTGTCTGTTTCCGGTCGCTCACTCCCTGTAACAATTCACCACTTTCAAAATGCAGCTACTCAATATCCTCAGTTCCTCGCTCATCATGGGAGCAGCTTTTGTACACGCTGGTCCAGCTATAAACCAGCCGCGTCAGGTTCCGGCCAAGGAGGAATCTCCTAAGCCTCCTACTAAAGTCATTGCAGGGGTTACCGTCCCCGACACACCTCTCATTACAGCATCATTAGACTATGCCCGCAAACACTCTGACGATATGACATATAACCATGTTGTACGAGCCTGGCTTTTCGGCGTCATTATCATCGGCAAGACAAAGACGAAAGTCGATCCGGAGGCCCACGCCGTTGCAGCCATCCTTCATGATCTTGGCTGGGATAACACTGGTGAACTCCGTTCAACCGACAAGCGCTTCGAGGTCGACGGCGCTATTGCAGCTCGCAACTTCATTAATGATGCCATCAAAAAGAAAATCACTAATGAGAAAGAGTGGAACGACGACCGAAAGCAGCAGATCTGGGATGCGATTGCTCTGCATACTACACCTACGATTTACAAACACAAACAACCCTTGGTGAACTACACTGGTTTAGGAATTGGCGCGGATTTCCAAGGACCGGATAGTGACGGGTCTAAGACTCTTGCTTGGGATGAGTTTGACAGGGTTAATAAGGAGTTTCCAAGATTAGATCTTGCAGCAGGTGTCAATAAAACTGTGAGTCTCCACTTTCTTGTGGGGGTGCACCTTCTCCTGGCAACTCCTAGAGCTGAGGATCCCTCGGACTTCCATGACAGTCTTGGAAGTCTTTATCCCTTCTACGCTGTAAATATTGGTAAAAAACTATACTAACTCCAAAATCCTACAGCTCTGTGGTCTTGCTAAGGATAAACCGCAGACTACTTGGGGTATGTAACCTTCAATTAGAACACCAAACTCGAGTATTCTGCTAACTATGTCACAGATAATTTCATCGAGGCATTTGGTGAGGAGTATGTGCCAGGATATAAAGATGGCTATAAGGGCAAACGTGCGATCGACTTGGTTCTTGGTGCTAGGAAATAAGAAAGACGACATATTCTTTAGCAAGGATAGAGCAGAGCTTAGTAGTCTTCGACAGCAATCTGCCTGGTAACTTGTTAAGGGTGGGAGGAGTTGTTCAATTTTTCGCTAGAAAAGGGCCAGAAAATCAGGTGCAGACGTTGATCTTAATAAGATTTATTAGGTTGCATCGAGAATGTAGTCTGGTTAGGTTATGTATTTTCTAGGAAGGTTTCGCAGGTGATGAGTCTTCATTCAAAATTGTGTTGAGAGACTACTAAGTCCAAGGCCTATGTACTATGTCACTCTCATTTTCAAGTAAACGCTTCCCACATACCCTTCTTCTTCAAATTTCCACTTACAACACAACAAAAAAAGCCAAGAATTTGAAGTGCCACATAGACCCATTTCTCAATAGTTCACCACTCGCTATAAACCCAAGGCCTCATCTCCACACCAAAGCCTGCATTTTTGTGAGAATCTAGATACTTCGTAGTAACAAAAACACGATCTAGGAAACCCATCTCCGAGAACACTTTCCTATAATTCGCACGTCTCCCAAGAAAATTGAAACCTAGAGACGCATAACCTTCCCACAAAGGAAATGTGAACATCTAGTCAAGGTTCTTAAACTCCATAAGCAAAACATTTATTTACCATCTGCAAAATGCGCCACTTCACTTGAAAAGTCATGATTGGAAAATGATTTTTCCATAGGTCAACTATGCTACATCCCCTCCACTCAAGTATCGGTGTAAGCATCAAGACGAACAGAAAGTGGTATCTTGCAAAACAAACGCCCATACATGGTTAACCAGTCCAGTCAAATCTTTTCCTTGCCCAAGACGCCAATTACATTCATCATGCCATAGAGAAAGCCTCCAAACTTATCAAAAGAAGGTGGGGTATCGTCTCGCTCGCTCGCTAAATTCGAAAATTTCCAGCCAATAGGAGAATGAAATATTGCTTTGAGAGAAGGATATAAGAATTAATCGGATTCGGCATCATCAGGAAGCTCCTCAAATCGACCTTCTTGAACGGCTTGGGCGATAGGATTCTGGATATCCACGATGCCGGTTTTCTTCAATCTGTAAACGGTTAGAAAGATATTCAAGAGCGCGAAATAGTGATGGGATATGAACAAACCTTTCGAAAAGAACGAACAATCTCTCGGCTTCTCGCTCCTTCTCCTCGTCCGTCATGTCAATCTCCACCTTATCCTCCTTATCAAGGAATTGTCCAGTGATAGGATTTACTCTTCCGCCGAGATTCTGACCGTCTTGGCTAGCTCCCTGGCCACCACTCGCACCCCCCGCCTCCAAAGCATTGGCGGGGAGAGGGACGTTGTGAGAGAACAGGAAACCAGAGGCAAAACCATAACCCACGTTTTGAACGAACTTGGACGCATCCTTGTCGCTCAACTCAAATAGGAGACTTGAAGCGTGTTCGCGAATTCGTGGCACTATGGCGTTGGTGGAAAGGTGGAGTAATCGCGATGGCAAAGTTTCTGCTCTTCCTAGAGGTTGTTCACGATCTGTGTTTGAAGGGAGTATGACATTGCGCATTTGCGTCTTGACTTCTTCTGGTGCGACATCATACATTGCTCGGAGGAGGGCGAGAAGTGGTGAGACGAATTGTTCTAGCTCACGGTCTGAGTATACTTTTGTTGCCTTCTCCAGGATGTCAAAAAGGCAATCCTGGAATACATTTGGGTTAGCCTTGGGGAAAAATGCCGAAACATTGTCTTTGTTCTTCAGGTCGAGATTGATGAGCGCGTTCACGAGCTGAGCAACAGGAGGGTCCATAGGCTTGCTTGCAGCAATGGGGACCTTGCTGATGAGGACGAGGATATGTTGCAAGGCAGGAGAGAAAGCCGTCTTCCGTTCGGGACAAAAGTGTGTGAGGTTGAAAAGCAACTTGAGCGATTCCACCAAGGCCATATCTTGCATAGGATCCGTGGACTTTTTCGGCTTCACCATTGCCTTCGCGTGTCTGCCAATATTTTGACAAATATTCTCTGCGAGCTGGTTCTCATCAATGAGCTTCGCAATATCGACCTTCGCACCGTAGGTTGTGAGGAAAATGATTCTCGAGACCAGAAATTCGTCGTCCCTACTATCATTCTTCAGCTTCCCACAAGCCTTCGCCATGTACTCCAGATCAACAACCATTTGTCTGGTTTCAGGCTTGAGCAGCATGGCATTCGCAAGGCATCGGAGGGCATTTCGAGAGGTAGTCAGGGAGGGACTATTGAAGGCATGGCGAACCAAGGTTTCTATACCCTTTTGATCATCAGTAAAGGGACCAATTTCTCATGCGGAAGCTATAGTCTACCTCTTTTGTGAATATGGGATCTGCATTGGTGGGGTCTCGGCCGTAGACTTTGACCTGTTCAAGATATGCGTCCCGTTCTGTTTCCCAGTTAGATGAAAGCCCAATTAGATATCTGGATCGTGGACAAGAAGCGTACGTACGGTATGGTAGAAGCTTGATCTCTTGCAGATCTACCTTCAGTTCACTCATAAGCCTGGCAACATCTTGGAGCTTTGCTATACCCTTGTCAGTCTGTCGGATATGAACTGAACAAAGACAGGCAAACCTGAACCTGTGAGTTCCGCAGAAGATGTTGAGGTCTTTGGTGTCACTGCAGGCGTTGCCATCTTTCGATCTTTGCGCAATAAAAGTAAAGTTGGGAGAGTCAGATATCTCAAATTATGATGTCGGACTGACCCCAGCATGTGGGGTGAATTGTCAGCCACTGAACTGTGGCGTCGGCTCAATGTTTTGCCGTGACAACAACAATGATTTCCATATCTTGGACTACCTCACCTTCATTTCTAAATAGGTCCTCACCTTTGTTTCTATATAGGTCAACAACTTCTGAGAAGTTAGAGGATATCATGGACGTTCCAATTGCAGCAAATGTTCTTGGAACAATTGGTGCGGTTTGTTGGTCAATCCAGGTATTTTCTGTGCTAACAATGTCCAATTCTTTTACTGAAAATTATTGTAGCTTATCCCCCAAATCATAATCAACTATCGTCGCCATAAAACTATAGGGCTCCAAAGATCCATGATGTTACTTTGGGCAATTGCAGGTGTGCCTCTGGGCGCTTACAATATCTCTGAAGGTTTCAATATTGCGCTAAGAATCCAGCCTCAAATCTTGACCATCTTGAGTTTAATAACTTGGGGACAGTGTTTTCATTATGATGATGTGAGAGCCTTCAAAGTTTTATATAATGTCAAATTACTGACGTATCTGATAGAAATGGAGCCCGTGGAAATGCTGTACACTTCTCTCTGTCACTGGACTAATCTTCGGTGGAATTGAAGCTGGTTTGATATTTGCGCTCAAAGCAGGTGTTGAAAAGGGAAGACACTGGCCAGTAATCTTTATTGGGGTACTTTCGACTGTTCTTTTATCAGCTGGGGTTTTGAGGCACTACTATGATATTTATGTCCATCGAACTGTCCGTGGGATATCATTTATTTTTGTCGCAATTGATGCTTCTGGTGACGTGTTCTCTCTGATTTCAGTTTGTATGTACCGCAATATTGAAATCTTGGACGCTTGCTGACACAAATAGTTTTCCAACCTAAGCTTGATATCCTGGGCATGGTCATATATGCTACCGAGTTTGTTTTGTGGTGTGGAGTTTTTGCATGTGGCGGATATTTCAACCTGCTCCCATGGGCCAAACAAAAGTTGAGAAATCGATCACAAACGCAGGAAGACTCAGAAATTCGGTCTGTAACACCAGCAACCCCACAAGAGGTTTCTCTCCAAGAAATTGGGTCCTCGACATCGGTGTTCCGGACACCGAGCTCTGTTGCAAGTTCACGACTTTCAATACGAGCGGCAGCATGAGTTGAAGGTAAAGGTTCCTATTGCGGGAATATAATTGACTTGCTCCCAAACTTTGACTAAAGAAATTCTGGATTTCTCAAGCTTAGCAATCTTGTTTATGCACCAAGTCCTTCACCCCCATAAAATGGAACAGCGGGGATCCATTTCGACACCAACATCTTCTTCTCAATAATCTCATCCTTATGAGCCTCCATGACCTCAAGGTCCCAATTCACAGAAGTCATCAAGCCCTTGAGATAATCAGCTCTTGGCTGCGAAAAGTACAAAGCTTGAAGACCTGTCAGATCAGCATGGTCTATGGCAAAACGTATCCAGTAATCATCCGACATTTCCGATTTCACGATTCCTGGCATAGTCAAAAACATCCTGAGAGTTGGATACTCTGTCAAAATTGTCAGTTTACTTCTTGAATCATGCATAGCAGGGCTTTACATACCTGCTTGAACATGTTGAATAAGACCTTGCATCGCCATTTTACTGACATCGTAACTAGAACCATTTGGCACTATCACACCCACACGACCCGTGAGAACGGTAATGATAGTTCCAACAGGCTTTTTTGGATCTTCTTGGGTGTTAATGTAATGATTCAACATAATAACAAGACCCTTAAGATTAATATTCTAATCTGTATCATCAGTGACCTTCTCATTCACAGCCCTATGTAAATTCGGATGCAACTTACATAAACACTCCAATAAAACTCAACACTATGCTCAGCAAACGGCTTGGAATCATCAAGCACTCCAGCATTATTCAACAAAACATCTGCGCTTTGTCCAAATGTCTTCTTGACCTCAGCGTATAACGCCACAACATCACTCTCACTCGTGATATCGCATTTAATAGCAAGAACGATCGCATCTTTATTAATACCCTTGATTTCCTCTTTCACGGTCTCCAGAATTTCAAGTCGGCGACCGACAAGAACAATCCCGTGGGCCCCAGCGCGTGCCCAGACTTTGGCTGCAGCCTGCAATTAATCTCATGTCAGAATATTTTATCATCTCGCCTTGAATATATTATGTCCATTTGAACTTCGATCGAGGAGAATACACATTCTCCTACTAATTCATGAAAGAAAGAATAGAAACCGAAGGTGACAGAAACTCACAGCACCAACACCCGTCCCAGCTCCAGTGACAATTATAACCTTCCCCTCCTGTCGATTCTCTGGTTTATCAGGCGAGAGAAATGGATACGGATCACGACGAATGGTTTTCGTGAATGAGAAGGGGGTGGTCCATTGATGGGGGTCGACTTCTGGGGTGGTCATGATGTTTTATTATTTGCTTTTTAGTTTTCTGAAGGTTGATATCGATTGACGTTGTAATAGATATTGTTGATAGATCAGAACCTTTGTATATCCGCAATAAAATACCAGACGGCTTCATTCACTTATAGATACTAAATCTCATTTCTAATCACACCACCAACCCCCTCCTTTGTGTTTACAACACCAGGCCAACCAACCCTCTCCACATCCAACACCACATCTGCATCATAGCTTACAAATCCCAAGAGTCGGTCTGATTACTCTCATTCGCTGTCAGCACTCTAGTTTCCCATTTTTGGTTTCTACGATCATAAGTTAGAGGTCGCTTTGTCATTGGTGGGGTGCAGGGTGAAGGCACAGACGGAGATAAATTTAACGGCGTGGTAAATTCTTCGGAGATATTTTTGGCGTATTGTATGGGGTACGAGTATGTCCGATTCGGGCATTGAGATGATTTTCGGATGAGTCTGTGTTTTCTCTGACGTGTTGGATCTTCTCTAACGAGGCACTTGAGACATACTCAGTGTCAGTGGCTTTGCGTAGCTGGAAATCCTCGTTTTATTTAGAAGATTACGATAAGCGATAGCTTCTCATAGTCGGACTTTTCTACCGAGGGACTTGTAGAAAGTTGCAATCTCAGTTGTCCAAAACATTAGTCTTACTAAATTCTGTCACTCTCGACGGTATACACCCTTACACCATAGCACTTCACTTAGAAACAATTTGCTATAGTATATTTTACAGCTTTTTTAACCTGCTGTGGTGATAGGGACTGGAAAGTTGA
This sequence comes from Hymenoscyphus linearis, assembly GCA_900536425.1. Lineage (NCBI taxonomy): Eukaryota > Fungi > Ascomycota > Leotiomycetes > Helotiales > Helotiaceae > Hymenoscyphus > Hymenoscyphus linearis. Next base: position 25,759 of record UNPR01000261.1, on the reverse strand, counting down.
AGTACCTACTCGAGTAGCTGCTCCTCACCTACCTATTATTCTTAATGCAGGGAAATTTTCGAATTTCATCATATCCTCGCTCGCCTTAAAGAACCCACCTAACTAAGTAAATAATTCAAGATTTAGGTTAACTCCGAAAGTTAGCCCAAGTAGAAAACTTTGGTGCCGCGTCTCTTGCCGCGCGCTACGTAATGGCATAATGTATTTCAAATCGCACCATCATTTTTTGTAACATATTCAGTACTGTGGACCTCACTGTATAACAGATGTCCCGCATTCTGTGATTAGAAATCATAATGGTGTTTTGTTACCAGCAAGTCGGGTGGTGTGGAATATACACGTGACCTGAAATGTGGCTTAACGGAGCTACCCACATACGCTACTTTTCTCAAGTAAAGACCACCGGGTAGGACTGATTGTATCATATCTTTGTGATACGAATAGTTAGTGTTATTCAACCCCTCACCTGAAGTTTTGTATGAAGTGGGCGGGCTCCCGCTTTCCGAATAGCTTCAAAAGTCCCGCTTGGGGAACAAACCCCCACAGTACCCATTCAATGTTACACCACCACGACAAAGTAAAGTGACTATTCGACAAAAGTACTCGCTATCCAGTACGGTATTGGCGCTCCAGTGCGGAAGCATCTCCCACTCTTCCATCCCTTCCAAAACCATCAAGCAATCTCCGATCTGACAAGTCACAAATTACGTTGTACCTTCATCAATTCGAGATCCGATCTTTTCATCACCTCGTATATCGTCTCATACCAGCCACCAGATACATAACGACCACCGTACCGGTAATGGGCATGGGCCTCGCCCGCAATTGCGATTGGCACGTCAGAAATACCGGTAAATACCATACGCGAGGGAAATCGAAACAAAGACGAACCACTTAGAACCCGTTTGCACACGTTTCTAGCTTCGACACTAACAGTTTCGCGACGATTACCTATTTAGGAAACTGTCTGCCAATGTCTTAAGCGAGCATTTTCATCCTTATTCATGTGGAGTAATATGGGTTGATGAGTCGCTACCAGGAAACTGAGAAGGTGTTACAAAAGTTCTTGTTTATCCCCCCAGAAAACTAGATACGTGTACATACCGATCAAGCGGTGTCAGTAAAAAGTGATATAAAAATACGATACGTTTGTTGCGGTACTTGTCTCGGCTCTAGAACTTCTTATCGAAGCGACAAATATTGTTTCTCATTCGCACAGACACGTCGTTCACAGACAAAACTCAAACATCCACACGCGATTCCATGAGTCGCCACAAGATCGCCGACTAGTCTCCTTAGTACCTTGGTATCGACATTAATCCGATCAAGAACCACCCCACAACCCTTAAAAACTAGCGATCTGTCCAATCAGTAGCTCAGTCAAAAAGTTAGGTGGTTCCTACCCGGCGCAGAAAAGTCCCAGTACAGTTCCGGTTCCCACGTTTTGCTCATTGAAAGACGGAAACGAGGAAGGAAATCGAAGGTTTGGTTCGCAATAGTTACTGCGTTTGGAAAGGCGTAAAGCCTCGACAAAGAATAGAATCGAACAGAGGTTATTTTTAATCCCCGATGTGGATCTAATGGGGTGGATAGGTAGAGATGACATGTGTTGTTGAAAGCAACATCCCTTCGCGATCTCGCTAATGTCCCTAACCTTTGACGCACTAGCACGTAATGGCAGTTTCCAACCAGTCAGAGTGTGTCATTTCCTCGCTTACAGCCTTCTTCTATACATGATTCGTCACACAGAAAACGGCCCTTACGTCAAGGTGGGGGAACTTACGGGGTAAGTGATACGAATACTCGGTACTGGATTCAATCTAGTAGGTCAGATCTTTTCCAGAAGTCTTCTACGTCTTCCACACCAGTACGCCACTTATACATACATAAGTGTCCCTCAACACCAAACGGTCGACTCAATCCTCTCCATAAATAACACGTCTCACCTTGAGACTAGTCAACCTCTCTACTTATACTTGGAGCACCAACTCTCTCCATCAACCACTCACCCACTCCACGCATCCCAATATCAACCCTCCCCCAGAAGCCTCACAATGCATCTCCTTCACCTCACCCTCAGCCTCATTCTGGCCCCCATAATCCAAGCTCAACAAATAGAATGCGCCCCAACCCACATAATAGTCGCCCGCGCCAGTACAGAAGACCCAGGAACAGGTGTAATCGGGTCGCTGGCTAAATTAATAACGGAAGACTATCCAGGCACAACGACAGAAAGCGTTGTCTACCCCGCAACGCTACAGAATTATGCGAACTCTTCATCCACAGGGACAGCTGCCATGAAGGAACTTTTGACGAAGTATGTCGATGCTTGTCCCTCGGCGAAGGTGGTATTATTAGGGTATTCGCAGGTGAGTTGACCTCAAGAAAGAGGGGGTATGGGGAAGGAATGGGGTAGGCTAATGGATGAGGATAGGGTGCTCATGTTGTGGGTGATGTTATGTGTGGTGGTGCAGGAGTTCAGGGATTAGGAGCAGCGACACCACCTGTTGATGCGAAATATGGTAATAGTGGTACGTTCTCCCATCTCTTCCTTGCAACGACTCAATCCTAACACCACACACAGTAAGAGCGATGATCCAAATGGGTGATCCAAGATTCGTTATGAACAAAACTTATAACGTAGGAACCGCAGATTCAAATGGCGTAAGTAATTCCCGTCCTCGAAGCATCCTCTTCAGAAACTAGGCTTTGAGGAGAGAATTGTGACATGTATGCTGATGACGATATAGCTGTTCCCTCGTCAATTGAATCAGAGTTGCGACGCGTATGCGGATAAAATCAAGTTGTATTGCGACAACGGCGATCCGTTCTGTGAGAAGGGAGATACGCTTGCTGTGCATTTGAATTATACCGATAAGTATAATGTCGAAGCTAGAGCGTTTGTGAAAACGAAACTTACATAAGAAATCCTCGAAAAGCGGGGAGCAAACAAGAATCAGGAGTAGAAAGGATGGTCAAGGAAGAAAGGCTTGGCAGTTAGTGAAGACCCAAGCAATGGTCGGTCATTGGACAAGAGCGGCAATGAGTGGCCACATATAAATAATGCAGTGAATAGGGCTATTGGGAAATTCAAGGATAGGAAATGGGGGGTAGCGAGAAGAATATGTAATATGCGGGGTACCGAACGATGAGGGGAAAAACAAAATAAGAGCGTTTTCTGCCTCAAAATCGCTGTAAAATTGGTCTCCAGAACTAATAATAAACTCCCTAATTGAATCCCACTGTAACCGTATGATCCCCACCTTCAACGGAAATAGTGGCGTATCCATCCCCAATACTCGTGAAATTCTCACTCGTAACCTCAACCTTATCCAAATACACCTTTGTACTTGAAGAAGGAACAGGAAGAGAAATAGTACCACGAGTATTTGCCGGAGCAGACGCTGTCAACCAGAAAATACCAATTGAATCATCACGATTCCATTTTACTGTAATCGGACCACTTGGCGTAGGAACCACACCCTTTGCCCATTTTACGTCTCCAGGGTTGGGTTTGATACTCCATGTATTAAAACCTGGTCCAGTTGGAAGGACACCAAGAATGTTGTTCGTCATCAATGGCACGATGCCAGTCGCCCAACCATGAGCTTGACTACTGAATCCATCTTCATATAGAGAACCATTGGTACCAATACCTTCCCAAACTGTAACTTTTGGATCGTGAGTAGCCATCCAGCCATACAATCTTCGGATTTCCTCCAAAGCTGTGTCTGCTGACTTTATCATAAAACGAGCCTGAATCTCAAAGTAAGAAATGAAAGCATAAACTCGTTGCGAGAAGCCATCTTGCAGAAAGTCATTATCGTAAAATGAGTTGCCGTATGGTCGGGCGTTGTTCTTGGCGAGATAGTTGAGTGCAGATTTTGCTTGCTCAGGAGTTGCTGCTCCACTAAGGACACTAATGCTGTTTCCATCTTGAGCATGTGTTGGACATGGAGAGGAACCACAGGCTCCGTCGTAGAAAGCTCCGACGGAGGTGTCAAATAACCGCTCACTGATAGCTGATGCGACCACCTTCGATCGATCAATCCAACGTTTTGCATCGTCGGATTTGCCGAGTGAAGTAGCAATTGTAGCGGCATTGCTGAGAGCCATAACGTAAAGCGCGTTGTAGTACGTTATTGGACCTGTTCGAGGAAGGAATGCATAGTCTCCGTAGCCGTCTGATCCTCCGACGCCCTTTTGAATCAAATTTGTGTTTTCATTTGTGACGCTTGGGTAGTATTTGTCGAGTACCAGGGCAATGTTTTTGTAGTATTTTGTTACGTACGCGACATCTCCAGTATACATGTAGAGATCGTAGCCACAAACGACCCACCATAATGGATAATCCATTAGATGAAGGTCGTACAATCGGATGGATGCCGGTGGAATCCACCCATCGTCTCGCTGGTGATCTCCAAGATCTGCTAGTACATTCCGAGCAGCTAATGCAGTATCGTGGCTGAGATATGTGGTCTTTCCAGAGACAGCAACGTCTCCAACATATGGATCCCGATCTCTCTTCGAGCCATCATGAAGAACCAACTTACCCATTAAGGTTGAGCTATTCGCTTGTCTTGGTTCGGTATCGAATCGCCTAAATACGTCTGTGGTAATGTCGTTTGTATAAACAGAATCACTGGTAGAGTCAGCATTCCCGCTCTAAGAAAGTACCAAAGCCTCGAAACAGATTTAGGAGGAAATACTATTCTGTGGCAAAAAGAAAACATCCAAACTCCGCTAAAACACCCCCAAAGTGGGGAAAGAACTGGATAAACACGTACTACCACCATTGGTTCAGATCCTCGTCCGAAGTCTCAATCCATCCAATGAAGGTATCTGGAGTTCCCCAAAATCCGGAGTATTCCAGACTCAAGCCCGTAATTGTGACAGATCCAAGCGAGGTAGTGACCGGGATGTCCGCAGGCAAAGCGTCCAAATAAATCTTCATATATCTGAAGCCATGCAGGCCATCAGTACAAACCTTTCGACCGAATTCGCAACCATGAATATTCTTCCAGGTGTATGGGTTCGATTTCACAGCAATCTATAGTCACGTGAGTATAACTTTCCACATGATGAAATCCCTACGAATTCACCACTTACTTGATCAGATCCAGGAGTTATCTTGTCTTCTGGTTCTTCTCCCTGTAAAGTTATTAGTTACAGGTTTATTACGAAGGGTTCAAGGGTACTTTACATTATCTGATCGAGAGAAATCGCTAAGATCGGAAAGGAATTGCAATGTTTCCGAAAATGCAAGTCTGATTCCTGGGAATCCAGGGGTGAAATTGGTAGCGCCTCCAAAGTCGATAGAAAGGAAACCGGGATGGTTTTGACCGAAATCGACAATTATCTCAGGCGCGGTTCCAATAATGGGTTTGCCAGCTGCGGTTGCGTTACCAGACAATGCATTTCTGGTCAGGATCGTTCCTTCTCCGGTGAGAAGACCATTCGGATTTGTAACATTTCCTTTGAAAGAGACAATTTTGACTGGCTTGATATCTCGACTTTTGGGAGCTCGTACGTACTTTTGCCAATTGTCCTCTGGTAAGTTGGAGAGTTGTCTTGGGGCCTGAGGGAGGGGCGGTGCAGCGGCAGTGAGATTGATTCGATAGAAGAGTACTATCAGGCACTGGAAAAACACAAATCCCTTGACTAACATGATTGAAATCTCTCGGTAGTTGTGTTTGGTGCGAGAATGATAGTATGGGAGTATGAAAGCGTCATGCTTTAAAGGTAGAGCTTGAGGTTGAAAGTCTTCGTACGATTTAGCGGACGCACTTTCCCCAAGGTTGAAGACATCATTGCCTTTTTTATATTCCCCTCTCACCAACGGCCCTGGCAATTCGGCTTCACCCTTTTCATGGTGAATCCAGAAGCGGCAGCTCGCCGACATATTGTGCTCAGATGCCATTGATCTGCTCGGCGAATTATTGGGTCGAGATACTCCGCATGCTGCAGCATATATGTTGAAGGGGTCGCTTCACCGGCTTCTGTCCAGCAGGTCGTTGGTAAATTTGCAGGTGGTGTCGTCAAGCCAAAGTCTGGGGAAAGATAGTGCCGGTCCACCAGCCAAGGCAGATCCGGCGCTTGTCTTCCGCGAAAAAAGGGGCATCGTGAGCCTGGCTAATATGCCCTGTAAATAAACCCATCGCTTTTGAAGAGCGTGTGACCTTGTCAATGGAGAATTAGGATCTTGGGTCCGGAATTTCTTTTGTCAAAGATGGCACTTCAGATGCAGTGTCTGCAAAGAACTGTAAGTTGAAATTACAGATTTTGGTGTTGTGTTGACAACAACCGATGCCTCCTGATGTGTGCAGCGCAGGTGACTCGCTGAAGCGCTTCGGAGGTTCAAAAACCACCCGACCCTGTCATTCGTCCATGCAAGGGAGCATAATCTTATGCAGCTGCCCATCTTTCGGTCTCATACGCTTTGAGACAATATATAATCTCTCTGAATTCTTCCTGGACCAGCTACTCACACCTTCCTATTTTCTATCCTTGTACAACACGCTCTCCACGGGCGTTGACGTTGTGAAATATTAAAACGTTCATTAAAAGATGGGACCAAGGGGTTGGTCGGTTGTCAAGTGCCTAAATGGCCAGACTGTGGATTGATGTCTGCTATCAGCAGATGAGAAAGGTGTTAAGCTGTACTATCTTGGCCGACTTGGTGTTTATGGTGTTTATAGATAAGCGATCCATAGCCATTTTCTTCAGAAATATCCTGCAGCACCAGACAGCACATTTACCGAGATCGGTTCCAAACATGCCGTTACAGGTATCTAATCCTTTCTCGTGCACCTACAGGACCAAGAATTTCCCTGGAATAATGGTCCCCAGATTTTGGACATTGCTATCTTCTCACACATCAGACAAGAAATCAGGTCCTTGAGTACTCGAGTATGTAGAACTTCCATTCATGGATGTATGACAATGCCCCTCAAATTGTGGGACCGCCTTGGCAAAACCACACACATCGTCATATGTACTGTACACAGAAAAGCTTTCATAATAATCAACTCAACCTAGTTATTATTGCTCTTGAAAATATGTTAAAATTATCAGGTATTGTTATACTTCGTATGAATAGCTATGGTACATATGAAAATGTGGAGGCAGTAGTCACATCTCTTAATAATCTACTTTGCTCACCTGATTTTGTTAATCACATTACTTTACCCCAGATAAGTAGAATAACTATTTCACTTGAACTATGTTATTCATTCAAATATTTGAATGAATCATTCTACTATTACTCAGCTCTGTAGCTCCTTGCTATGCCCTTTCTTTCTATCTTGAATGGGTGGTTACTTTGAGAAACTTCATGTGACTAGTTGCCCCTCCCACTTTCGACAAATTCCACCTGGACAAGCTTCATCTGATGTTGGTTATACACTGAATATCCATCGCAAACCCAAATCCAGCCTTAAGCACCTAAATGCCGTAATCCAATTTCCAAGTGATATAACATTGTGACTGTCAAATTCCGCCGTCGTAATGCCCCATAAGCACAGCCACAGTCATAGCGGGCGAAGCCACCCACGGAGTTATAAATAAGGTTATACTTCTTAGCGCTCAGTATATAATAAGAACCTGTCAACCCCATTTAATCCACCATGCATCACATCCATTACCAATTCAAACATATCAAAAAATATCACACTTTCCAGAATGCCCTCAGTCCGCACTCAAATCCAAGACGCTGCGTCAGAGAATGACGAACTACTCAAAATACTGGAATACACCAACCACGCACCCTCAGCCCTCGAATATAACAAAGGGTACATGTTACGTCTGAAAAACCAAATCGCTGAGACGAAGGAGCATCTTGAAGAGGCTTATAGAGCCGTGGAAAGCGAGCTGGCCGAATATGAGGAATGCCGAGATTCGCACGTCAGGCGGTTGGTCTACAGAGTGAGCCGGAGAGAAGAGAGGTTTGAGGAGAAAACCGAGAAAGAGAAGCAAGAATGGCTGGAAGCGCTCGAAGTCTGGTCAGACATGAAAGACCGCCTCGAGAATCTGAAAGAGCAGCTAAGTGCAGCGACGTCTCAGAATTCGGAGCTAAAAAAATCTGCTGAAAGCAATCGCAAAGCAAAAGAGGACTTGGATGCATTATACAAGTCCATATTCCAAGGACTCACTCCGGATGTCCCGGGAGAAGATGAAAAAGAGAAACTCGCCAATGCGGCAGAGGCCACTTTTAACGCGATCCAAGGACGAAAGAGTACGGAGGATGAAGCGTTGATGGCTCTAGAGGATGCCCAGAGATTTCTTGCCCTGGCTTTGCATGACCTTGCTTCTGCGAAACAGCCAGCTCTTTTGGATAAATTTAATTATGGCTCCTTCGTGGACATGTCGAAGGACTCTAAACTCAGCAAGGCACGACAAAATATCTCGCAAATCAAGAATCTTGTTGCGCAAGCACAGAGAATACAGCCTCGCATCGGGATTATTGAACAGCTTGAATCGCCAAAGTTGCGGTCCATGACTTTATAATCACACTGAAAAGTGGTCAAATACCCGGATCCAGGATGCGCTGTGGCAATTGAAGGAAGCGGGTGCTAGATTGGATGCCGAAATGTATGAGGAGAAATTGAGGCTTGAGCATTTAATCAGAGAAACAAATCGTGCTGGGGTCGAGCTTCAAGAGAGGAGAATAGAGTTGCAGGATTTTAGACAGAAGGCTTTCAGGGAATTTGCGGCGGTTTATGAAGTAGAATGATGTGGTGCCTTCTTGTAATGCTCGAAGAAGCTTGTATGATAGACCTTCGCCTATATTACCCCAATAGAGTTGTTTTTCCGTCGCTCAAATAGTTATGAGCATGCTTCTTTACAGATCTCCGATCTTCCACTATTGACCTCATCCACCGCGTTTAACACCATCGACGAGTTAACCTGCTAAAAAGCAGCATCCGCATAACAAATTCAAGGAGTAGAGTCGCTAAGTTCTACTTAATTGGTACGGGCAGAGTCGGTCCGAGCATCCCTAGTGCTACCGGACCTGGAGAGTAAGGATGCCTAACAAGATTGTCGGGAACTCCTCTATATAGTATAATATTACTACTCGAATAGTACTTAAGCAGAATCCACTACTCTACTGAGTCTACTCCGCTTAACCAAACTTCCTACTTCACTTGACCCTGATCTGCCCGAGTATTACTCGACTGCCACATGAGTAGGTCAAAAGTTCTTTCTTGCGCTGAGTAGCATTATTCAGGATCAATAATTCCAAAAGCTTCCTCGTCGTGTAACATACCACCAAACATTCAACCCATCAAGTCCTCCAGACTCCCAAAGGTCACGAAACCTATCATCCCAATACCAAGTTATGTACTGTTGTGATTGTTAAGTCTCGTTGTCGAAATGGGCAATCGCAACCAGAAATCACAGTCATGGCGGACGAAACAATTCACACAGTCCTAAGTAAGGTCACACGAGCCGTTGATATTTAACGAGGTTATCGACGTAGTTGGAAACATAATCCTTTTGGAAATCTACAACTCATTTTGCTTGCCAAATATTACACACATACTTCTTAATACGATACCAACATGTCGAACATGTCGAACTTGTCGAACATGTCGAACTTGTCGAACATGTCGAACTTGTCGAACATGTCGAACATGTCGAATATTTCGAAGATGTCGCCAGCCCTCGACAGAATAATCAACGAGGCCGTTCCCTTTTACAAAGACGTACGAAAAGACGACCAACTACGAGACTTAACCCCAGTCCTCAAAAAACTCAGACGCGACCTCGAGAACCTATATGACCAAACCAAACGGAAAGAAGAAGACCTCTCAAATGCATCAAAGCGCCTCCAAACAAAGTCCGCGGAGCACAAGATATTTCACGACCCAAAACGAGCAGGTAAAAGGTCCGCCGATGAAGCAAGTACGGTAGAGAGAGCGTTGCAAGAAGCCACAGAAGCGAAATCAACAATAAAAGAAGAGTACAACAAACTCAAACTCAAACTTGAAAAAGCGGAACGTCATTTTCGTCACATGGAACGTGCAAACCGCCGCCGCCACAAGAAGAATAAATTACTCTTGGCCGAGAAATACGAAGATGTATTCTCCGAACCAATCCCCGAGTTCCCACACCATGATGAGCTGAAACGACGTGTCGACGAAGCGAAAAGGAAACTAGATGTTCTTTACAAACCATGGAATTTGGAAAGACTAGCTTTAGGTCGTCTAATGTTTGCCTACGATGATCTGAAGGCTTGGGATAATATTGATTGGAACGTTTATAAGGATGCTCCCCGAGCAAAGGACTACCTTAAAGTGGCAATGTTGAAAAAGGTTCCGATGCTCTTGGAGAAAGCGCGGGAGGCTCAACCTCTAATTCCAGATTATGGACAGTTCGAGGTGCCTGAGCACAAGGAAATTGAGGTTAAGCGGGCAAACCTGGACAGGGCTATTGATTCGCTGATGGCGATCAGAAATAGCTTGGCTAAGGAAGTCAGAGAGGAAAAGTCGAGGTTTGAGCCGTTGGACTCGGAATTCCAGGAGGCTAGGAAGATATTTAATGGTATGGCCAAGGAGTTGAAGGCTGTGAGAGATGATATTGTTAGGCTGTATGAACATGGTGTTTAAGACACTTGATGGGGCCCTTGGCTTTTTGCTGGAGGAGATTGTTCTACGATCGCATTTTCCTTATGTTTCATTTGGACGAGCTACGCGCTGGTCGTCATCTGTATCTAGGTCGGTTGTTGGGATGATGCTCATAGATTTCCTAGTTTTCATGCACTTACCCATTTAATAATCCTTTAAGCACTAGACAACCGTTGATGACGATGAAAAATGACAATAATACTATTAATACACATCTTATAAAACTAGAAAGTAAGGAAATCTTTTCTCAATTTTACATTCTACGTCAATGACGAATATCCGGCATTTCTAGATTTCGAAATTTACGCAAGGCCACCCAGCCTACAACCCATCAATATTGCCCTTAACTAATCTACGCTCATTCACTTCTCGCCCTCTTCTTACTCACTTCACACCAGCCTCTCTCTCTGTCTATCTATAGATCACACTCCCCAATCCCATGAGGATTTATTCAACATTTTCATTTTTTATCATTTCATATCTTCATTTCATGGTATCATAATCGTACATACATACATTTCTCCCCATTTCTCAACCCCCCTCTCTCGCTCTTCCTCGCTCTTCCTCACTCTTTCTTCCATCCCACTTCAAAGTTTCAACTTCCAGAGTTTAAACACACAAAAACGTTCCATCCGTGGGCCCCCAAAATGACGCGCGCTTATAGATACCAGCTCTATTTGTTAAGAAATCCTGCCACTCTCTCTCTCTGTTTTTTTCTTTTGGTGTTTAGTGTTGGTCCTTTGGAAAGATTGTGAACTTCATGTCATCAATACATCTTCAAATCATGATTTCATTTCATTTTCATACGTTCAGTTCGTTGTTCTTTGCCGTTGTCGTGGTCGTGATCATGGATTAAGCCGTTGCAGAAGCTTGGGTTGCGAGCATGTATTTCTGTCACGACACAAATCATTAGCAAAAGTCCCCTTGTTGAATATCCCCTCTCGCCCAATTTCCCATCTCCCTCCCACTCATCCCCACCAAAAAAGAAGAAACAGAAGTAGAACTCACCAAAACCCCCCAAGCCATCCAACAAAAGCCCTCCAACCTCTCTTCCTTCGACTTCCCACCCTTACTACCCCCCGCGAAAACCCCGCCATTCATCTGGTTCTCCACAAACACAACAACCCACCAAACCAAGTACTCAACCTCCCCATGCTTGACCCCCGGCTCATCAGCCTCAAAAGCAACCTCATCCTTGAACTCCCAATGGCCCAAGATCACCTTCTCAACAGCCTGTCTCACAACATTTTCCGCAACCTCCTTCCCAAGATCTATCGTCGTCGTTACTTCATTGCCTGGTTGCTCACCACCAGCTCCAACTCCAACTCGAGCTATAGCTACATCTCCAGGTCCAATTCCTTCCACTTGAACAGTAGTGCTATCCAAAGAAGCAGTAGAATCAGCAGCAGCAGTCGCAGAACCAGCCCCCGTTGCGAAAGAGAAGGAAGTTCCAACTCGTTCGATCTTGACGACTCTGGAGCCTTTCTCACCCTTGCATTCCTTGAGTTTGATGAGGAGTTTTCTGAAATACGCCTTGATTAGAGGATCTTCAAGAACGGCTTTGAGTTGGGTCTCCGGGGTAGGGAAGGCGAATGCGTCAGTGAGTTCCTGTCGCGTCGGGGCAATCGATTGTTCAACGAGGGTGCGGACTGGGGATTGTGAGGTTGTGATTGGGGTTGGGGTTATGGTTATGGTCGGGGCTGTGGTTGTTGTTGGGGCTGGGACTGGGGTGTTTGATGGCATTTTGAACTTGCTCTTGTTAGCGCTATGTTTTGTATGAGCGTGAAGAGGGGAAAATACCCGTCGACGAAAAGAAAGAGAATGTCTAGGTAACGGGATAGAAAGTGCTTCCAAGCTCCTCGTCGAAGTCTTAGACGAGCGTCTAGGTGCGATAACAGGCGATCCAGGTGGACTAGGTTGTGGACGGAGGGTTGAGAAGCAGTCGAGACAGCGGATCCAGCGGCTGAATGGTTTTTTTGAAGGGGGGGAGGAAGGGGACCCCATATTGGACTATTTAAGAATGTGTAATTTTGAATCAAGACCAAAAAGCGACACGATTTCGTGACGGCAGATAGCAAATACGCCGGATTCGGAAACTGCGGCTCTGCTTTCCTTGGGAGGCTATGTCTTCCGGATCGGACGGATGCTTTGGGAGTGCGAGAGATGGGATGATAGCAAGATGAGATTGAATTGGCAAGTTGTGTCGATTGGGAAATTAAGATGTCGCTTGGGGACAGAGATTGAGGAAGGTATTCACTCTGTTTTGCGACTTTTTTTTAGAAATGCAGAAATGAACTTTTGTCCAATGAGATTTGGTGAAGTTTGATATTTGTTGATGGATAGAAATGGACGATAGAAAGACGAGTAGAGGGGGAGGGGAAGAGGGGGTTTTGAAGAACGCAAGAAAAGAAGGATGAGGGAAATTCAATAAATGGGTTTCTGGAGTATATTTGAATTCACAGCGTACACATCCGAGAAGGGAAAAAGGTGGGGCAGAATGAGTGTTGAAAAACACTTTATCTATGGGCATTGAGAAGAAGTCGTGGAAACCCGGTTGACTTGAAATATTGGTGGCATTTCTGCGCTTGGTTTTGCTATAGAACCAATCGGTCGGGTGTACTTGTGGGTGTGAAAGTGGAGACAAAACACGCGAGCTGTACGTGGCATCAGACAGGCACCCATCACCGACCCTCTTATCTTTTCCTCTAGAAAGATTTTGGAACAAACGAAATTGGATTTCTTGACCAACCGTATTGAAATGACTCAAAATTCTCGAGGTGGAGGCAAGCAGAAATCCCGAAGTAAAATAAGCGTAGATGTACAGGCACTTGCCGAAAATCCAGCTTATCTCCACTGTAAAACAAGTTCACACAAATCACCACAATCAAGTAAATCAACCACATATCCAGTAAATGAATTGGAATTCGGAAGACTACAACCGCAAAACGGGAGTCATAAATAAACACAAATCAAAGCAAGAAAATCTCGCTACAACCTTCTATCCTCTACGACGAGTAGTGGGGGACTTCCCCTTTGGTGTAGCCGTAGTAGAACCTGCCGAAGGGGCGACAGGAAGTGGCTTCTTGCTCAACAAAGTCTTCTTTGGCGAAACATTCCAGTAGTATAGCATTTGCATGGCCAGAATAACGTTAAGCGCGAAACCTGCGATAAATCCGTAAAGGATTTGGTTGTCATCCACCTCCTGGAGTGTTGTAAAGATTCGAGAGAGGGACCCGACGAGGTAGCTGAAGACCTGTTTACACGAAGATCGTTAGGAAGTGTTCAAATAACGAGAGAGGGAAGAAGAGGGAAGACTGACTGTAACGGCGCTGAGAACACCGGTTGAACCTTGTCGCCAATTTGCCAGGATCTGAGGAAGCTTGCTGGCTACTCCAATGGTGGCAGCGGCTCCGTTAATGGTGTAGAGAGTTGGCATATCGAGGATATCATTGCTGAAGAGAGCATACGCACTCGCAGCAAGACCAGCGACAAGCAGAGCAGCAGCGCTTGGTTTCCCGGTGTAGTTCAAGACCAATACCGCAATCACCACATTCTATCCCAAAATCAGCATTTCCCCAATCCTCTTCTTTGGCATTGTACCAACCTGCGCCAAAACCAAAGCAGTCTCTCCGTATGTGCTAAATGGGTTCTCCTGTCGCTTATTGTATGCTAATCCAACCAACAGAGCGCCAGTCTCGAGGAGATACGACAGGAAACTAACACCCGCAGCGGAACCCGAGGAAACCAGCTTGAGAATTTGAGGAACCTTGACGATGGAGGAAGCAGCAATTATTCCTAGTCCCAGACCCTTTGAGATACCAAGTTTGATGCATTCCGTGGATGTGACATCAATATCAAGGAGGAGAGTCTTGTAGCACTTTTCGCCCAGCAGGGTTATGCCCAGTTCTTTAACTGGAGCTGGGAGGTTTTGGGTGATAGGCTGAATAACTTCGCGGATAGAATCCATGATGGCGGTTGGATGAGGAGCTGAAGGGAGGTATGTTCAGCGAATTTCTGAGGTTTCTGGGCAGATTAAAGTGAACAGGTTGCGATGCCTTGGGAGAGGAATCATGTAGAAGGGGGACAAGGCTATCATAGAAGGCTTGGAATTCGGCGATAGCTTCTTATATCCGGCCGGACCCACACCAGAAACGCTAAGCAGACACTAGGTAGAACATTATTCCGATCCGACTGGGCACTAAGGAAAGATTGGCGCCGACTTGTAGGTCGCGACAAAAATTATTATCACACAAGGTGTTGATCAGGGTGACAGCGCCCATAACGCACTCTGTGGAAAGGTCGTTCCTTTTCGCTCAGTGCGTAGCTGTAATGAAGAAGTATTCACTCATCAGATTGTAGTACTGGCCTTCTGCAGTGCAGTTGGCTGGTGCTGGCTGGCAGGCAAGTCGGTCCAAGTTGGTTTGCGACACCAGTTCAAAGACAGAGGAGCCTCTCAAGTCTGGTCCTGCTGTAATGCAATCGCTGGCTGCTGGCTGGCAAGTCGGTCCAAGTTGGTTTGCGACACCAGTTCAAAGACAGAGGAGCCTCTCAAGTCTGGTCCTGCTGTAGTGCAATCGCTGGCTGCTGGCTGGCAAGTCGGTCCAAGTTGGTTTGCGACACCAGTTCAAAGACATAGTAGCCTCTCCTTGAGTCTGATCCTACTGTAGTATAGTCGCTGGACGCTGGGTGCTGACTGGCAAGTCAGTTCATGTTGGTTTGGGACGCCAGTTCAAAGACATAGTAGCCTCTCCTTGAGTTTGCTTCTGCTGAGATCTGTCAGTGTGCGGGACCTAAGGAGGGGTGTCATTGGAAGGTTCTCATACCCTTGTCTACCATGCCATTATGTTGATGAATGTCAATGTCTGCTAGTGCAGTATGCCTACCTTTGACAATGGGACCGTTTGATCTATTGATCTTAACCTCCTCATCGCTATCGCTGACCAAGTCAACAAAGTTATCCACGGTTGCTGACTCTAAGGGGGCATTTGGGGGCGATTGCCACAACAATTGTGATGACTGGTTTGATTGTGTTGGTGCATTATCAGAATCGTCTCCTTGCCCCTTCTCCTTGGTTTGTTCAAGAGTTGGTGTACAGAAAATCAGCAATCCAAATGGCATTTTGTCTTGCAAAGTTGAGAGCTGGGGTAAGGGGTGGCGAGAGGAGGGGTGCAAGAGGTTGAGCTGGAGGGGACATTGGATGATAGCCCAATGACTCAGCCACTTGGACCTCCCCTTCATCTACCATGCCTGAACCACCAGGACACTCATACACTGTGGGTATGCCTTGACCTTGATGGTCAATGTCTATACCAGTGTGATGGCACGAAGGGATAGGCATAACATGGCATTGTCACATTGCATAGTCACATCAAGTCATTGTAGTGGTGTTGCAGCGTCAATTCCATTTTTCTACCAAGTAATTGCTCCACCCAGACTCCAAAAGACAAGCCAAATACATTCAATTTCATTTCAATTAACGCCCCAACCCACCCAACCCCCAAGAGCCAAAGGCGAAGACGCAGACCACAAACAAACCAGTTAAGGTTTGTTTGGGTATTTGACGTCAAACGCCTTGATCATCTCCTGAGCATTGCTCAGATTCTCCTCTGGCTCCCATGTATCTTCGCTTTTATCGTATCCAACCCAATGGACCTTGTAGAAAAGCTTCTTGCGGACGATCTTCGAGTCGACGATACTCTGGACGTCGTACTCAACATTGGCGGGCTTGCGGGTAGCGGGCTTCCGGGCAGCGACATCCTTCTGATACCACAAGATATTAGCATAGCCCAAAGAGGAATTGTCAAAGTTGACGATGTACTTACCAATCCAGCCTTTGCAGGCTTCTTCTTCTTCTTGGCGGCGGCGACAGGGGCAGTGGGAACAGGTCTCGGCTTTGGGGTCTATCGCGTTGATATATTAGCATCGTGATACACTGTCGCAGTCAAGGGTCAAGGTCAAGACAACTTACGCCGACGGCAACACGCTTTGAGCGGCGGAGAGAAGTGGTAGTTGCGGGCATATTGTTGTTTGATGTACGAGAAGACTTGGAAATGATGGAAGAGCAGGAGGGACAGAGAAAACAGCACAGGCACAGAGGATGGTGGTGGTGGTGGTGTGTGTTGCTGAGAAGAAGGAAAGGTGTTTTGGGGGGTGGAGGACTGCCTTTTATACCCCTCTTGACAGGGATTGGCACCTTACCCGTTTGGGAATTCTTGCGGAATAGGGCGAAAGTGCTCAAACTGAAAATCACGTTTTCCTCGCGTTTAGCTTAGCCCTCTGATAGGGCTCTGCTGGTCACGTTTTTCTTTCTGGTTTGATAACGGGATGCCGAGGCTATTATTCCGTGTTTTTTGGCGCAATTCGCGTTCTGAGGGTCTGAAAATGCGGGTTTGATGCGTTTTGCTTTCTGAGCTGTGGACTTTGCGGGAATTGTCATTTTTCGGTTTTGAGAGTCGTAGGATTGTTTTCAAGACAGAAATAAGCCAAAAATGGTTGTATAACTGAGTAGGGTTATCTGGGTTACTCCGAGAGCTTCAAAACTCGGAATTCGGGACATTTTGGCTTTCTCGGGTGTCCACACTGCCATTTCATTGATTTGACGGGGTTATACAATATCATTCTCAAAAGATCTGCTTTGTTGATGGGTTTTTGGGGTTCTAGGGGCGTTTCGCGTAAGATTTGTAGCTTGGAAGGTGTTTTTTGGCAGGTCGGAGTAATAGATACCCAGGAAGAGATTGACGGGAATTGGGTATTCTTGCATTTTCTTGCTTCTTATGCTGGTATTTCGTTGTTTTAGCTATCTTGCATAAGAGCATTTGGGGAGTAGCGGACTTTTTGCTGTGTTTTTGAGCGCGGGAGGGAGGTTCGCGTAAGATATCTGCTGGAAAGGCTATATCTTGAGGGGTTCGAGTAACAGAGTAATCTCGAGAGGGCTACGAGACAGGGCTCTTCTGCGTTTCTCTGATTTTCCGCACAATAGCTCCGTTGTCTCAAGTCTTTTGCACAAGAGGGTTCAAAGCTAAGCCTGCGTTTAGCTGTGTTTTTAATCTTGAGGAGGGCTATCGCGTAGGATCTCTATTCCAAAAGCTCTACTACAAAGCCATTCAGTAATGGAATCATGGCAAGAGACTTGAGGGAATCGAGGATTTTGCGTTCCTCTTGCGTTTCTTATGTTGCACCATTTGTCTCAAGTCTCTTGCACAAGAGGATTACCCAGAGACTTGCCTTTTTTGCGGTTTCTGCAAGTCTTTTGGCAGGCTTCGCGTAAACTCTTCATTTCAAAAGCTGTCTTACGAAGGGATTGAGCACCAGAAAGATAGCGAGAGACTTGTGAGGATTTGTCTTTTTGGCATTCCCTTGTGTTTCTTACAATATCTCAGTTGTCTGAGCTGTATTGCACAAGAGCGTTACCAAGAGACTTGCGTATCTAGCGATTTGTTCAAGTATTTTGGTGGTACTCGCGTAAGATTTCTGGTTGAAAGGCCATAGCTGAAAGGGATTGAGTACGAGAGTTAAGATAAGAGAGCTACGCTGTTTCTTTGGAAACTTGGGACTATTTCCTGGCTTTTGTCTGGTTACGAGCCTTATGGGTTAGTTCTGTTGTCTTTGTACTTTTGTGCAAGAGTATTTCAAAAGGCTTGCGTATCTAGCGTTGTGTTCAAGTCTTTTAGTACTACTCGCGTAATATCTCCTTTACAAAAGATGTTTTTGAAATCCTTTAACACAGAGATAAGGCAAAGTAGCCACAGAACTTGGATACTAGGTGGCAAGTTTGTTTACACAAATAAGCGAGATCCCACAGGCGCAATATAATGCGACGCTTTGCTAGCTTGTGGATCTTGTTGAGCAAGTGCACAATATTGTTTCCACCATACCTTCGTGGGAGTTTGCCAACTAGCTTCTAGAGAACAGAAACACATTGCTCCCTCGTCTGACTTGGGGAACGAGGAGGTGGTAGGAGAATGAATCAAAGGAGCACGCTGTAGCTCTTGATGATGATTTCTGTTGTCTTGAGTACTCTTCTTTACTTTGGGAGTTTGGATCTCATATATATCTTGTTGGGATTTCGGCTATTCTGTATGATAGTGTTCTTGAAGTCTTTGCTTTCCAGTCTTGTTTCTTATGTTGTTAGCGTTGTTTTTATTCTTATACCTGCGATTTTGGTTCAGTTGTTTTATATCTTTCGGATAATGGTATTTTAGGAGCTTCCGCTCCATTGCCTGTTTCTCAATGCAAGCGATTCTATTACATCTTCGTATATACAAGGTCTCAAGTTTACTACCGACAACTTGAAGGCCCCAAGCGATGTTACACTTCTGGTGTCACAATCAGATCTAGGCCGAAAGCTGATCACTGGAGACGTATGAAACGCCATCGTTGTTAGCGAACGCGAATTATACAGCTTTATCATAAACATGGCTCTCATCTCTCTGGTATGCTGCCTCCCTCACAAAAAACGCCTGGATAAACCTTTTAGCGAGAAGGTAGATTCAGTGAATAGTCTTGTCGTTCAATGAGAGCGAGATGTCGGGAAAGAGAATGGAGTCAGTCTTACTCTCGCTTAACTTTTAGGCCAAAGTCTACCAGTTCAGTATACCCTTGTCCTATTGAGCTTTGTTGCACGTGGACAACCACAAATATAAGTCAAGTGGACGCTGATGTGGAGAAATTTGAAAGTCAGGACGAGGTCTTACAAACGAGGAAGAGCACCCAGGCTTTTAAAAGGTCAATTCCTTGTTGTACTAGCCAATTCCTGTACCATCCTAGATGCGAATCGTCGAGGGCTATGCTCGAGATAAATATTATCTCTGACAGGCCATGGATGGAAGACTAGTGTTTTTGCTTGCGGAGGCTTTTCCAGGAGGCGGCGGAGATGTTCAGGAGAGCGGCTAGAGCCTGCTGTAACCCTGGCAATTGTGATTTGCCAGCGCCCTTATGTATTCTATGGGATCCGATGAGGATCTGCGAGGTCTTTTGTTGTATTCGCGGAAGGTGTCTACCTCAAAGACTTTATCGCAAGGCGATCAAGTAGGAGAATAGGCTTGATAAAGTTACGCGGGCTGCTAGAAGAACTTGCTGTTCAGGCTTCTAGTATCTCTGATATTTTGATTCTTTTGTTCTACGCCTTTCTTATATTTGTAAAGGACTATATATCTGTCTTTCTGGGTATAGATTTAAGCCTTTCGTGCTATGCGCGTAAGAGGACTCTTGCAAAGAGTCTTATGTAAAACGTACAAGCAGTCAAATGTACTTGAGAAAGTCCCGCGAAGCCTGTGAACGGTCAGTATATAGACAGGGGGGTTTGACCTGGTAACCAAGAAGTCAGTCTCTATCCCCATTGCAGAAAATCACCTCGCGGCACCTTGAGCCAAAACCCTGTTCAGCTTCCATACACGGAGGAGTCCTTGATAGGATCTCCTTTGTTGAAGACGGTTTCCTCCACGGCGGTGATTACTACTTGGGAGCTTGGTAGGCTTTCTTCTACCCACCTTGCCAAGTAATATTTATCGTCTGGCGGGCTTTCGCCAAGTCTGGCGGCTGCGTGAACTTGAGCATCCTGTGGAGGCATGTTGCGGGTCAATGTCTAGTAGTGGCGTTGATTTGATTTTGTAATCTGCAGCTGTGGCTGACGAACTTGGAATACGATGTCTGAGGTTATGTAGACGTGGCCTGTAGTACTTTAGTGAGTAATCTAGTGAAGGCTTCTCTAGATAATATTTTGGCGGGCAGGCAAGAGATGTAGGTGGAGATTGTTGCTGGTGTTGTTTTCTTGTTTTGATTTCAGTTCATGTTTGTTATCTTGCTTCTGTTGTTCTATACCTTTTTAAGTAGATTACCTGATTGCATCTACTTTCTTTCTTTCTATAGAGATATTCTCGAGTAAGATATCTCGATGGAAGAATTCCTACTATAAGCTTTGGTCACCAGAGCTTTGTTAGATGTATTATGAGTATTCTTACTTCTCTTTACGGTTTCTCAGACACTCTTCAATGGGGATCGTTGATTGTCCTCATAAGCCCTGAAAGGTCAAGCGAATTGCTCTAGAACTCACGTATATATCTTGCTTTCAACGTGTCCACAAGTTCCATATTTTACTTCTGTTATACACCTCCTGAACAAACTCAGTTAAAGAAAACCGGTTTTCCTATTTTGGCCATTCACGTAATCTCTCTCACACAAACGCTTTACTTATCCAGCCGCAAAGTAAGGGGGTCTGAGACTTGGTCGCTATGTCTTGTAAGAAACATAATCGACAGGGAGGAATCGAATACAAGAATGGCCTATCATCATCCAAGCGGGCTGTTTACTCGTACGCTACCCCACCATCCCTACTAAGCAGAAGTCTACTATCATTGTGGGGAAAACATCGAGAAGGCTCCCAAGGAGAAACAATCTGCCCTTCATCCCTACAATGAGCCCCTCCCACTACAACCAAAGCACTAAAGGTTCGTAGCAGAGGTTGAAGGCCACCCACATTGCTAAATGGATGCTTCTCAACTCGGCCAAGTTGTTCTTCTTCTCAATAAAGGGTTATAAAGATCACTTGGCGAGATTGAAGGTGGGGTGATGGAGTGCTTGTGAAGGATTCAATGACTGCCTTCTAGTACCCTAAGTTGTGGCTTCTATCTGCGAGTATATTGCTCCTGAGCCATCTTGAAGTTATATGTATCCTTTCTAGAACAGGTATTTCGTCAAGTGAGTTGAGAGTGCTGGCGCTCCTAGTTTGAGTCGTGTTAGCAGGAGACTTCCTAATATCTGAACTCATACTTGTTTTAAGTGAACCAATGATTATGGGCTTTTCGAGGAAGCTTGAATTCCAAAGGCCTTTACTAGGAGTATCTTTACACTGAGAAACCAGATTTTCTTCTTGAAGTCTGACTGTCACAGTCACCGTCACAGTCACAGTCACGGTATTGCGGTTTTAGAAGTGGTCGAAACAGGAGTCCAACACCTTTTTATATCATTCTATCTCGCAATTCTATATGGGATTCGTTTTAGGTCCTGTAGTATGGCTTTGAATCCTTTCCAGCAATTTACTCGTCTGTGTTCTTCATCCATTCCAGCTTTGAACATTCTTCTGTTTCCTTGAGACGCCAGTTGTCTTGTATTTGCTCCCAACCTTCTCACTTTTTATGCCTTCGTGCGCTTTCATGGCCTGGATTTGAACTCGTATATTTTTTCGCTGTGTGTTGCTTCCTTTTAGTCCATCGCTTATTTTCTTATTGTTGCAAGTCCGTTATCGAGTTCAGAAATTTGAAGATGGTTCGCCGGTGATTTCTTTCTCTGTTCAATATCGAGTCCTGCAATGAAAGTCAGTTGGAGATTCAAGACTTCGCAAGGCTATATATATTGGTGGACTTGCCTTCGCCGGGTACATCCTGTCTATCCATTATTTCCAACCAGATTGCATCTGCATAATATCTCATTCCTAGCAGGTTGTTTGCTGTTTCGATACAGGTGACTTTCTTCTTCTTTGGAGTTTCTCGTGGATTTATCGACTATTATCAGATTCTGATGCATCTCCCAAGAGGAACTGTCTATCTTGTTTCTGGTCATGTTAGTTTACATCTTTCAGAGACGAGAATTCGAGACGGAGTGAACCTACTGGGAGCTTTGAGTGTTTTAAACGAGATTTCTGCTCGAGAGAATGTTAAGGGGGGCGAGCCATGTGATGTTGCAAGAATTCCAAGGTTCGGTTTGGAATTGTTGTCATTGAATCGGGCATTGGCCACAACCTTTGCAGCGGTTCCTGTGGTCAAAGTCGCGGGTTCTGGAGCAGGAGTTGGAAAATGAGAAGGAAAGTTGACAACTTGAATTTGAGATCGCCGAACAATTTGATAGTGTGAATGGAGCGGCGTTTGGATTGATATTGGCAAGTGGCTTTCCTGGTGGTGCCAGCTTAGTCGCAAGGCGACATGTGGCCATAGCGAACTTTGGGGATTGTTCCAATTGCGCGACGCAGACCGCGTTGCAACGGTCGATTACCCATTTCTTCGGTTGAGAAACTCTGTCTGGCGACCCAATTTTGAGTTCTATCACAGTATCTTCCGGTTGATTGTCGTGGTATTGAAAAAGTTTGAAGGTTTTTCTACACCCTGACAAGCAACCTCAACACAATGGTTCTCAGGTCTCGTCCAGTGTCTGGATGAAGTGCGTCCTGATAGATTGTTATTGATAGTACGTAGGCGCATTATGAGAACCCATGGCAACGTTGAATTTGGATGCCGTTGTGGGAGCGCTCGCTTGAACGGTCGGGTGAGACAAACTCGCCTCGACGTCAAGGCTACATTCCCCCAACGCAATTGTTCGCAGATCTTGACTGACATCTGGTCGATGGGCGTCCTGGTTGAGCAACGTACCTCGATAATCGTGCAAAGCTTTGCAGTCGTCACGCTTCGATAAAGTTTTGTCAAGCTTGATTGTTCAGATCTAGATACTTGTTAGACCCTGAGGCAGCCGCCTGTCATACTTGCAAGACTTACCTCGTTCCTATGGTTCGAACAAACATAACGATTGAAGTGCCGACCGGAAGTTCGGAGATATCAAGGGCAACCCGCACCGCGCTCTTGATTTGTCTTGTGCTTCTAGTAAAGCCAATGAAAAAGAATCTTCCTTGTCACTATAGCCCACCCCAGACACTACTCAGAAATCCTGAATAGACTGGTTAGAAGCCATAGCGGTGAAGGTAGACAACTCCTCTTCTCTATACTCTCTACTCTGTTAAGGAAAGAAGGATTCGCCTTGCTACCACAGTCCATCGCGGACACCAAACGATCGCCTTCGGGAAACCCTAGCAATCACGATTGGACCGGTCAGAAACCGTAGCAACGAAGGTATATGAAGACTTCTTTCTGTTTGTACCTCATTGCTGCCCCTGCTGCTCCATCTCCAGCAGCAGAGCCATCCTGAACATCCACCGCCATAACTCTGGCTCAGGCCAGGATCCGCTCACAATCAGTGGCGGGTATGGGGATACGATGTGCCAGGAGTCTGGTTCCAACCCCGCAATGCGCAGTGGACTCGCTGGCAGATGGAGAGAGTGTGAGAGGGAGTGGAGAGGTCGAGGAAGAGGAGGGAGGATTGGGTCGAGGAAGGAAAGAGAGGAGACGGTGAAGACGGTGGAGACGGGGGACGACTCCAAGCCGCCCAGGTCTAGCGGCGGAGGCAAAAGAGCCTCTGGTGGTGGGTTTGGGGCGGGTTTCTCAAAATTTCCCGCCCAGAATTGCATGTTGATGTTGCTGTTGCTGTTGATGGTGGTGGTGATGCTTTCGCTGAAGAGAGAGCAAAGTTGTTTGTGGGTTGAAATTACAATTATCTCGGCCTTCGCTTAGGGCGTAAACGTGCACCCCTTTCTTTCACTTGACACTATTCACCAGATGAGATCTTCACCTGCCGTGATACTCACTTGAGCCTTTTCCGTACTTGATTGGAAGCCTTCAATAACATAATGAGAGGATTGGTATCAAATTACATTGAAATGGCTAGCTTCTTTGACTAGCCAGATAAAATGACCTTGCCCTAAAAGTTTGGGAAAGTATAGTTAGCTTCTTGCTCTTATGAATTGACCAAGTTCAAGCTCGGGTTTCGAAGAACCTTGATGTCCTTAAAGGGTAACAAAATAAAAAGAAGACTTAGCTTTTACAGTTTTACTCAAAATTAGCTTAGCTTGGAACTATCTTCTATCAATGTATGTAATGCCAAAGAATATTGAAAGAATGATTACTCTATTTACTTACGCGAAGAGCGAAATCGGAAGAAAACTCTTGAAAAGTTTGTGAATAGTGAGCGTGTTTACCTGAATCTAAATATAGCCTCTTTATGGCAGCAGGATGAATGCTGTCACAGCCCTTTGGGCTATCTGTGACTTCTAATATCTTTTTATCTTGTCATTCATCTGGAATGCTTCTAGGAAAATAGCTTTAACGCTGAGATAAATATTTGTAGTATGAATGCTGCAATGCAGTACTACGATGATAAGTTAGTCCACTTGAAAGCACTAGGGATTGTGGGATTTGATATTCAGGAGGACGTTTATTTATTCTTGTTACCAGCCCCACCTGCAAGTTAATAGCACTCGGATATGTCACGTGTCGGTTAAATTGGCTTGGCAGAGCTGTATTGATAGCTCTCGCCCTTAGAAACACCATTTCTACCATTTCTCAGTGCGGAAAATTTAACAGTTGACTCAATAAAACGACACAATTAAGTTTGCATCACACACTTTACTAGGGAGTCGAACCAGCACCCCTTCGTAAAATAAGGGATATGCTGGCTTTTTATCTAAAAGTAAGCATCATATCAGAATTTATTCGGTAATGACCGTTCACGGTGTTAGGGTCGTCTTAGCGAGGCTTGGCAGCCGAGCATATCTAGGTAGGCTTGAGGTAGGCAGCTAGTAGTAGACTAGAACAACACATCTCCGATATACTATAACATTTAGTGATCCTTACTACAAGGGAGAGCTAATACAAGAACTCGAGCGAGAAAGGTAGGAAGTAAGACTTAATAGGAGCGAGAAAGAAAGAAAACGAATAAGAGATATAAGAGACAGAGGATAAGCGAACGAGCGAACGAGCGAGGGAGAGAGATCGAAGGGAGATACTAAAAGGTAATATAGAGGCTACCGTATTAATTGATATACAAGAGTACATGCGTGGATAAGATAACATTTCATTTAAGATAAGGTTCTAATTGTTCAAAAAACTATTATCTTATAAGATTAACCAATTAGAGGCCTAGGAGCTCGTTTCGATATATTTATATCACTCTTCAACCACTTATTACAACACCACCACATGCTCTAAAAGACTCACAATTGCAGGACTAGGTACGCAAAAGTATGCCTCAAAGATATCACCCAAAAAAGTCGCATATAAATTTTGCAAAAATTGAAGCTGTGATTGTAATCACTCGCTTAATTTATGACTTGCCCCCTACAACCACCCTATAGCCACCATTTGGAATGATTTTAAGACCCATTCCTCGTCTCATTCTCTATACAAAAATTTACTTAATCTTAGACGTGGAATGGGCCTGAACGACTAGACAGGTTGGACGTGGTTGGGAGTGAAACATAGGATAACGAGGTTGGTTAACCCAGCCATCCCAAAAAAGTGGGGCAAATTATGCTGTAA